>CM051708.1:13444945-13692445 GCA_028022725.1 Lycodopsis pacificus
CTCCATCAGTAATGCAGAGTATAGCTGACCCTGTCCAGATATCCGAAAGCATCACTGTGACTGTTGATAAGTATGGAACATCGCCGTGCCGCTCTTCTAATGTCGTGTTTCTCGCCTCTGTCTGCAGGTTGGCGGGATATCGATGGCCGCGCTCCACGTCAGAGAGGCCAGAAGGAGGCACTAGACCAGCTACTCGGGCAAATAAAAGAAGCTCACCGCCACTGCGTCTGCCATGGTATCAACAACTTTTTTTGATCGATTTGGTGGGGGCGTGTTTACCTAAAAGGCTGAACAGTAATACGAGAGCTTTAACGTTTGACATCGCTGACCCCGGGTGAAACCGAAACCGTGTAGCGATAGCGACTTGCTGTACTCTGCACATGTTACACCACACTAGATGTTTTAAACTGCCATTGGGTTTAACTATGGAATTACATGCATTCATTTTCTTCGGTGGAACTTGAAAGTGCGTGACCTTAAGATCAGCCTTCAGGTCTGGTATCAGCTGGAGTAAAGTAGCTGAATTGAAGTGGAATGCACCCTGAGCTGTGCTGTGAGCTCCTGACATAAGCCTGGGTCGTTTTCACTGCGCCTGTCACATTTTAGAACAAACACATCGGAGCTTTCAGCCGCCGTCGAGTAGTTCATGTTTCAGAAATATTCTCGGCGTAAACAAACACGAGCAAATGGCCGGTTCAACACGCAGGTGCAACACGTCTCACCAATTGCTGTGCTTCATCTCACCTTGACGGACACTTTACAATCTCAGGCACGACAAGTACTTCGGGGGCCATACACCCTAGAACGGCATGCCACCTCAAAAATAATACCCTCCCCTCTGTCTCAACAACCGCCCCCCCCCACACACACACACACGCTTTTACATCTTTCCATGACTCAGCCCTTCCTCTGTTGAATACCTCTCTCTCTCTCTCTCTCTCTCTGTGTGACAAAATGCAGATCAACTTCTCTCACACTCAGGCTGTTTATATCCCCAAACACTGCAGGCTGTAAGCTGCTCCCATAAGTGTCAAAAGCTGTCCACACTGACTCTTTTACACGACGGCAAAACTGCATCTTTTTTCCCTCGCACACCCACATGCCCAAACACACTCACCCACTTACCATTGTCCACTGTGGCCAGACCGTATTTGCAATAGGGCGAGACGCAATATAATAGTCAGTATTGAGTGGCTCTTGGTTCTTCAGACGGCGACTGATTGAGCTTGAGAGTTCAGGCACGGTAGCCAAGGTGGCGTGTCCCGGGGTCATGTTTGTTATTCCTGTAAGAGACGAGTCCCGGCCTGGAGTCGGGAGAGGGCATAAATTAACACTGACTACCGCTGCCTCCCCCCCTCCACCCCCCACGGCCCGCCAGGCGTCCTGTCTACTGTCCATACATATACACACACACATAAAGATAGACAGGCACACACATAGATACACATGTACATGAAGCAGACACAAATATTCGACTACATGCTCTCTCTTTCAGCTCCGACTCTCCCCCACATGTCCATGTACGCACCTCCGTCGCAGCGCCGGCTTATAGCCCACGCCACATTCTCCCTCTTGTCCAAACACTATTAATTAAACTGTGAAAGAGGCCTTGACTAACACAGGCACCCCAGCAGTCAGCCCTACTTGTCTGTCTTACTCAGTGTCAAACACGGTCTGAGGCCAGGAGGACCAGAGCTGAACAGACTCGCGAGTAAAGAGAAATTCGGGGAGGTGAGAGGGGTCGAGGGGTGCTGTTTTTTTCTTGTTGCTCCAGCTCGACTCGTCCACCTGAAGGGAAAATTAGTTCTTTTTCGGGTCGTGAATGGGGGGATTTATTGACTTTAAGTGGCCTGGGGCTGGAGTAAGATCACCTGGGAGGGGAGGAGAGGGACTCTGTGAAGGGTTTGGGACTCAGGGTTTCTAATGAGTTGGGAGGTGCGTTATCTCACCAACGCACACACACACACACACACACACACACACACACACACACACACACACACACACATGCATATATACACACACGCCTCCCACTCTCGCCTCCAACCCCCTCCAGGCCCACTAAAAATAAACACGTCCCCACAGACTTAACTGACCTCCCTGTCAGTGAGTGGCAAAGGGTTAAAACACATACAGACTCACACACACACACACACACATGACTGCAGCTCCTTGGCTCCACTCGTAAGGCTGTAGCTCAAGACATGCCACGGTCCGGCAGCTTTAGTATGTGCAGGTAAACACACACACACACACACACATACATATACACAACGTTAGTGTCCCTCTGGGACAGGAGAGCTAGTGGTTCCCTCAAGGCCCATAGTCTGCTACTGGCAAGCCAGCATGCCAGTCAAATGGTGTCGCGCCACTGGAGCGCATGAAACGTCGAAAAACATTCCACTCTGACCGCGTTGTTGGACGTGTCAGGTTTGCTGTCAATTAGGTAGCGGCCTGTCACTGGAGGAGACGTTTCTCCAGTTTGTCAGGACAGAGGTGTTCATCGGCGTTAGCAAGGAAATCAGACAAGCAATCAGAGTCACAAGAGCGTTGACTTCCAGCATCAAGCGGGACCATCAGAATATTCATTCAAAAGTAACCCGACTGATTTATTCTGTCTGCTACGGAATTAACAAACGTCCTTTTTTTCTTGTCTGTTGTCTCGTCCACACAGAACAGTGTAAAGCTCCACCGCAAGGGAGGAAGCACTCGGTATCCAAAAGCCTGCGCCACCTCTTCCAACCCACCAGCAAATTTGTTAAAGGCTTGAAAAGGTAGATGCTGTGCTGACCTCCGTGCTGGAGTCGAGGAGACTTTAAATAAATATGAAAGGAATTGTAATTAATTTGTGTATTGGAAATGTTATGTTCATTTTTGAGAGATCACAGTATATCCATAATTCATTGGTAAATATACTACTGACTTCGTGGTGTCATGGTTTTCATGGCAGCAACATACTTTAATGTCATCCCATCAAACTTATCACTCCTTTAGACACCAAGGAAAGATGTGTGTCTGCCTTATGACGCCTACTTTTTCTGTGTTCCTTTCCAGAGGTCTCTATCTGACATCCATACTCTACAGAGATGACAATGTGTTGGTGACTCCAGAGGACCAGATTCCTATCGTAGAGGTTGAAGATTCCTACTCCAGCTCCCTTATGCAGGACTTCCTCTGGTTTACCAAGGTAGACAGACAAAAAGAGAGAAAAGAATAACTTATACGAGTACAAAAAAGTGAATTAACTACCAAACAGGAATTATTTATTCAATATGGTTATGCTAGAAATACTTTTTTTGCACTAATTTACATGGACACAGTGCGACAAACATTGTTGCTAACATACTATTACATTATCCATCAGTTATTGATACTCAACAGGAGATTGTAGCTTATGTTTTCCAGTGCTTTTGAAAAAACGTGTTGCATATATTAATACAATCCATGTGCCAGGTATCCTATCTATGGGAGGAGATTCCCTGGCTGCAGCAGTGTCTTAGTCCTTCCCAGTCATCCTGTTCCTGCACTCTGCAGACACGACTCAAGATGCTGCAGGCTGTCTCCCAACTACAGGTAGCAAAATGCTGAGTCGACTATTGGGACTATGATTGTGCAATTTATATCGTGGTGGCTGTGGTAACCGTGACCTCTTGGTCGGAACATTTTTGATTGATACCCTCCGCCCTCTCCTCAGGGAATGCTGGGAACCCAGGACCTTGGTCAGGTGTATTTTGAGCCAATCAAAGACAAGCATGGCAACGCCCTGCTGGTGCTCCTCAAGGACATGAATGCCTGTCCAAACCTGGACGGGGTTCGCTGGACGCAGCTTTGCAAACTGCAGCTCCAACGCAAGTCCATCTCGTCCCCTGAAGAGCCAACCGCCTTGGACATGCTGCTCATCACACTCCACGTGAGTCCTACAGGAGCAGACGGGCAGCGATTGGTAGTTAGTTCAGTTTGGGAAAATGTTTTTATTTTTTGCTTTTGTTTTGGAGACAGGCTGCTTCCACGGTCGGAGGGTTTGGCAGCAGCGGTCGTGGTTTTTATCGGGATCATTCTTTGCATTTGTTTGTGACCCGGAGATTTAGCGAGATGAAACAGTGTAGTGTGAGGCGCCTTGTCAACAAGAAAATTACCCCAAAAAACTCTGGAAAACATTAATATATTGGTATCGCTCTTATGTCTTTAAACTTTCATTCACCAGAACCAGTAAACACGAGGCTCCACGGCTGAAACAATAGGAATGTCAATTGAAATGTGCTTCCAATTACCAGTGCTGCTTGTGCAGACACTCTTTATTTAGACCGACGTTAATCATCATGACTCTCTTCTTCCATTTGTCACCTTCTTTGTCGAGACACATTGAAATAACAACTTCATTAAACGCCAGCTTTCAGGTCAAACGTTCGCCATATGCCAACCCGACATGACTGTTGATCATCTCAGTCACTTTATTATGAACAGCTGCTCATCCAGGCAGGGGAAATTGGAAGGTTACGTTTGAATTTCAGCACTGACGGACCGACCTGACGATGATAATCTTGCTAATTGTTGTTGTTTTGTGTTTTGTAACTAATGCTGTGTGGCTCTTTTGCTCAGAGCGATCACAATCTGGGACCAAGCCACAAGTTGATTTTGTCTATATAGCCCGGTGAACTTGATACCGTTGCTGGAATGCTGTTTTGTCTCTAGTGTACGTTAGTTTGGCCTTGTGGTTCCACAACAATGGAGGAGACTCCCTTTGGCAAAACCACAACTCACTGAAATATTTGTTTTGTGGCCAGTTATGAACAAATTGAATGATGAAATACACAAAAATGTGCTGATGGGCTTTTTCTTTTTGCCGTGCTGATTTCCACTTCAAACATGTTGGAACGACTTTAGTCTCTCAAGGACTAACAACAGCAGAACATGGAAACAAATCCATTCAGATGAACGTGAGGTTGCGTAAAGAGACAAAATTAGACACCACACGATCGACCCTAGTCAACAATACCATACACGTGCTCTGACTCGGTCTCTCTCCACCTGCTGTTCCCAGGAGAAGCTGGCGTATCACAGGCGGAGCAGGAAGATATTGTCTCCAGGCTTGTACCTGGGCTACCTGAAGCTGTGTACGTCGGTGGAGCAGATCAGAGCGCTGGTGCCCCAGAAACTCCCCAACGTCCTCTGTCACACCAAAATTCGGGACAACGGCAACGTGTCCAGGTGGGGATCGTACGTCTGTGTATGTGGGTTTGGGATGGGCGTGAGGTGCAGCGGATTGGCTGACCATTCAGGCAAAAGCGATGACAACAGATGCCCGTGGTGTGGATTCATGGCGTGTTCTACATGTGTGCCGTTTCAGAGAGGAGTGGCAGTGGCTGCAGGCTCTCACCTCTCTGGATGAGGCATTGGAAATGGACATGGAAGAGCAGAGTGCTCCACATCGCCTCCTACAGGACCTGCGCAGCGCCATCATAGACCTGATGGCTCACATCAATGTCCTCGGCAATCAGGTCCAGAGTCCATCTGAAACACGTTGTGTCTTTGGCCATAAGCATACGATTCCACAGTGACATTTGAAGCCATTTTTAAAAAAAATGGTGTTTTGCATTGTCTTGATTTTAACTGATATCATGGAACCAGATGAGACTCGATAGAAAGACATCCAGCCAAGTTCCAGCAGCAGTGAACATGATTCCAGTGGATATTCAGCCAGTTCTGGTTAGACCACTAATTCTACATGATTTCAGTAAAAGAACATGGTTTGAATTCCAGCACAATGGCATCATTGTCCATTGACCTTTTACCACCCACTGTACCAAGCACCTTAAGAGACTGCTACGACTGCACCATTAAAACGTACACGATTATGAACATATACATAGAGATAGATATAGATATATATAGACAATCATCAGAGTGTAGAGCTAAAACCTGTGTTTGTTTCCAGAGGGGATACAGATCTTAAAAAAGGTTTAGAAACAACAAATATGGGTTTGGCAGTAAGATAGTTTTGCTCTTGACCTTCTCCACAAAAGAGCCCAACAGTGTATTAGTGGTATATACAATAACCCCTAATTACAACAAACCATCCGGTCGCCATATTTCATACTTCTGGTTTCCACTGTTGGAGTTGGAGCCTCCGGTTCTATTTTCAAGATATTTAAATGAGTGAAGAATGTACTTGGCTTAGCGGCCTGTGATCCAAACCCTGGAACTGTGACGTCCATCCTTTGAGTGCAACCAGGGACCGACCCTTTACTTCTAGAATTCCTTAAATGGAGTTCTCTGGTTCCAAAGCCTCCCCCCCCCTGAGATCACCTGTCTCTGTGTGTCTAGATGCAGGACTTCCGTATCTATAGCCAGGAAGTGGTGGAGTTTGGGGAGAAAGTGTCCTTCCTGCTTCTCCTGCCACCTTCAGATGAAGTGTGCACAGCCCCTGGTCAGAACAACCCCTACTCCCCCCGCTCTGGCTTCCTCACCCTGCCCCTGCAGGTCTTTGAACTGGGTCAGTATATCAGATTTTTTGACAGAAATGGGAATTCTGACACCAACTGCTTCTGTTTCCACATCTATATGCTCCACCTGGGTTTAATGGCCCAGTGTTTTACGTTTACTTCTCCTTGTTGGATTCCCTTTCTCCCACAGTCCACTTTAATGCCTATTGCCCCAGTTTCATTGGCCAGTACTGCAGAGTATCGGCTTTGCTGGAACTGGAGTCCCTCATGTCCCAGCAGGCCCTAAGGGAGGCCTTCTCTGAGACCGAGCTCCTGGCTGCCAAGAAGAAACACCAGCAGGTCCAGGACCACATACAGGTAACATAACACACACACACACACACATATATATGTGGAATCAAATGAATCCAATGATAAATTGTATTGTTACTGAGATCAACTCTTATGATCTTGGTAACTGTACAACAGCAAATGGAGGAGGTGTGGCGTGACGCGAGGTGGATCATGGACGCCCTGCAGTATGCCCGCTACAAGCAGCCATCAGGAGGCATCTCCATAAGCTGGATAATCGACTTCTCCAAGGAAGTGTTGCCCGACAAGCCTCCATCCACCTCCTCTCAGCCAGACTTCATGCCCTCGCCCATGCCTTCACCCGAACCCTGCCGCAAGCACTCAGGTCTGAATCAACTCTTGCAACAGAGACATGGAGGTTACATGACGCTGTTATACATGTAGGATTCCACATGCAACTTCCTCACACACACACTATCAATACAGTATAAGTACGAGCACTTTTTATCACCTTCTGCAGATTTTGCCGGACTGTCAGACGAGGAGGGCTCCTCTGAAGTCTTCCTCACCACCGACAGTGACTACGACTCCAGCCGAGCCCAGAGTCCCCGCGAGCTGGACCTGTTGCCCCCCTCACCGCTCTCATCGTCTGCGCCTCTGGAGCCCCGCGGCTTCCTGCGTAGTGACGGGAGCAGCTCTGAAAGAGGGATGTGTCTCGGCGGGGGTGGACGCGCAGCGGGGTCGCTGAGGGACTCCACGCCAGATGTCCTCCAGGCCTCGGAGCCGCAGCACGGGAGGGAAGGTGAGCGGTGTGGCGGAGGGGTTCGGTGTGGCGTGGAAAGGCGAAGGGGGCGCCCGGAGCTTTTTGACAGTGACTTCATCCTGCCCAGCAGGCAGATCGAGCTGCTGCACATCACAGAGAAGAGACAGGCCTTCTGTGTGAGAACCAGCAGCCTGGAGTTCCCTTCCACCACCTCAGCCCACCAGCCTTACTCCTACCACACGACCTGCCCCTCGCCGTCCACCTCGCCACAGCGGAGATGCCACAGGCCCTCGTCAGTGGACCGCTGTTGCTCGGCTGAGCGCTGCCTGCCGCAGCTTCCGCCGGCGCGTACTTTATCAGAGGACAGCGGCACGCAGAGACTCTCCTCGCAATCACCCGCCGCCCTCAGGAAAGGCTGCCATGGCACGCTCAGAGTGTACCCACAGTATCGCACAGGCCTGCCTAAGGAGACCAGTGTTAAGGTATAGATGCGTTTTGACACGTGGAAGCAGTTCACCTTTAAACTGTTGTTGTGTTTGTGACAACAGTCTAATCTTCTCCTCCTGCGTTTTCAGCTTTGTGTAACTCCAGGAACGTCAGCGCGGGAGATGATCCAGCTGGTGGTGCAGGAGATGAACGCCGTGTCACGGCGGATGCTCGGCAGCAGCGGAGGCGGTGGCGAGCAGGAGCAGTGTGTGTACTACAGTTCTGAACAGTTGAAGCACTTTGGCCTCGTGCTAGTTGTGGACAACAGAGAAAAGTGGCTTCAGGATGATTTCTGCCCGCTGGAGCTCCAGAACCCCTGGCTCAGGGGCAAACTGTGCGTTCGCATTAAGGAGTATTCACCACTAGCGCTCAAACACAGCCGGGCCACCACAGTGTGACACGTCCACAAGAGAAAACGAGTTCATGCCAGATTTTGGATAAATGTGTATGGAAATGAAGGAACTGTTACATTTGTCACAGGCTCCTAAACTCTGTTACCATCGGTTCGTTGGACCTTTTTTTTTTTTTTTTTCTATCAACAGCAGAGACCCCCATACGGACACCAAAATGGAACAATGAGGAAAATAAGTTTTTGTTGTGTCAGAAATCACTTGTGGAAATGATCGTGATGCTGAGCGGGATTAATGGAGCGTCACTTTGACTTCTGGCACGGTTGACGGCACCTTGGGCCGTGCACGTGGCCAAAACGACACGGGCAGCATCATCCCAACCAGCGACACGCGGGCACGGCTTTTGCTATGAACTCTCGCATTGTGCCGTTCCCAAGGAGCTGTCGGCTGCTGTCAGCCGCCCGGCCCCCATGTTCCCCAGGATGTGGGCTCTGGACCTGACCCAGAGGCCAGGAAGGAAGGGAGAAGTACAGGAGGGGGGGGGGGGGGGGGGCTGGCGTCTCCGCTTGAGGACGCAATCGGCCTGACGATTTGGCCCGTCAGCTTGCCACTCAACTGCTCTTGGCCACTGTGCTCTCTGGTAGCGAAGCAGCCAACGAAGGGAGAGAGATTGATAGAGAGTGAGAGCGAGAGAGGAGGTGGAGGAAGATGAAGGTTGCATCTTTCAGAACCTGGCACTGGTTCTCAGGTGCTCTTTTTTTCCTCCCTGGCGCAGCAGTAGAATCTCTGTATAGTAGACTCAGTCGTAGTGTAGCGAAGAAATACTCATGTTGTGAAGTAACACAAAATAAAACCAGCTAATTTGGGATTTTCACAACAGAGGAAACACAAGCAATACTTGAGTTTTGTTTTTCTAATAGATGGGGGGGGGGGGGGGGGAAAGCATGTTAACCTTCCAGAATTGTGCTGAGTTCCTCTGAAGTACTGTAGTCCATGCTGTGCTAAACGTTAACCAGTTCAGTGTTTTGTTGTGTTTGGTTCAGTGGTATTCCCAGATGCATCAGAGATAATGGTGCCCAGCAGTCTAGAGCAGGGTCTCCCAGTGAGACTCTACTGTGAAAGGGATGACTCTGGTTGTTAAGAGGCCGGTGCTTGTTAGCAGAGTAACATATCGTACATTCCAGACTTCAAATTAAGTTATATATGCAAGGAAAATACATTTCAACCCATGAACAAGCTGCTACGACCTGCAATGCGTGTGACCAACGGAGAATAGCAACGGCAAAATGTCAGATGTCAAAACAATGATCATGAGAGAAACTTCAGACGCACACACAGCCGGGTGTTTTATTTGTGATGGAATTATATCTATAATAATAATAATAATGCATTTTATTTGTAAGGCACTTTTCTTTTTTTTAAATCTCAGAGTGCCACAGAGCCAGTACATAGTAAAAACATAGTAAAAACATAGTTAAAAAATCAACTATAATAAAAATAAAAACATTCATTCATACAGAATTTGTAGTTGATCAGATTCAATCTAAGGAGCCCGTCAATCAACAAAACATCCATAAACATTTGTTTTTATTATTATTACTACTACTTTAGAATATAATCTTATCCAACAACATTGTCCAACCCACAGTCAGTGTGGCCTATTAGAAAGCATTGCAATAGCTCACACTGCCAAAAGCAGTTAGCATGCTAGCAGTGCTAGCTTCTCTACCCTGATGGTTAGCCTTGCAAGGCTAAGCGCTCAGCTAACAGCCTCTAGTATGTGGAGTACGTCCATTACCAAAACACTGATGCACGTATTGTATGTTTTGGAATGAATAGCATTGATTCTAACTCCACAATCAATAAGGCCTCTTAACACTCTAAAACGTCCTTTTTTGCTACTGTTTAGAAACCAGGTTTTGATTTCTCCGTTCACACTGTACAGTCTGTGAAACCTCACGACTTTACTTTGGAATCGGAACAATCGGAACAGTGTCTTTGTTTTTGCCACCAACTATCTTTCAGTATACGATTAACATTTCTTTTCTTTCTTTTTTTAACGCTATAAAACGGCAACACAGGCTCAGCAACATCATGCCGTTATAAGAACCTGCAGCATTTCCAAATGTAGCACCAGAAAGGTCCAAAAGAGGCGAGATTGGCGGGTGAAGTCCGTGGACCTGGCCTCAGTTATTGTAGCGTTTCAGGTTCCCAGCATGTTGTCGAACCTGTCACAGGGAGAGTTCACAGAGTTTAATTTCCCTCCACTTTCAAAGATGTGTTTACGTGCAACTACTGTATAAAGATGTCTTGAGACAAGCTGATGTTTTAAGTTGTAAATGGTTTTACTAATGGCTCGAACTGTTGTGTTAGCGCTTAGATGTCTTCTTTATTCGCATTGTTAAAAGCAGTTTTTACGAGGACCATCTGCAAAAACAAATCACACAACCAGAAGCTGAACCGTTGTACATAGACAACCGAGACCAGGGGATGAATGTACTGTATCTGCCCTAAATGTGAAAGTAAGTGAATGTGGGAATGTCATCACTACTGAGGTCAAAGGTCAGTGAAGTTATAGGCAGGAGTCTGTCTTTAGATTCAGCTAAAGGGGAAGAGGGGAGGGGGGGGGGGTTATATTCCCTTTCCACTTGAAGAATAAAGTAAAGCCCCGTGTTTACAAGGAGCTGTTGGCAGATCCATCAGGCGAAGTCATGAAGGAGACATCACGTCACTTTTTTTAAAATCTATTTTTATTGAACAATAAATGAATATTACAAAATAAAAGCCATGGTTGTTTATGAGGGTTTTCTTCTCTTTTAACGGATCGCCGCACACAAGTTTGTAACCTTCATGTGAGTCCCACTGAGCAATAACAACATCTTTTATGTGACACTGACCTTTTTACACTTCCTGTTTGAGAGATGCAGTCCATGCATGAACTACATTGTCTTAGGTCGAGAGCTGAACATTTCCCTGGGATTCATGATATATTTTGGCACACCTCTTCCGCCATAAGGATCATAACAAGCTTATATTTCGAGTGTGCGCAGATCAGATTCTCTTCGGGGCTTATTCTTTTCGTTTGGAGTTTCATCCACATGTGTGACACACCAACCCAAACGCTGCCTGTTCATCTTGATACGAATGACAGTAAATGACAAATCGAGGGCACTTGTTCCTACAGATGCTATATTGCAATGACCTCATCGGCGTGAGCCCAGTTGATGAAAACTGAACGGTGGGCAGCTGCAGACAGAATCTCACAGTATAAGTGTTGGGCAAGGCCACATGAAGCCTGCAGCGCGACACTCGCCAAGGGATGAACAATGATGTTACTATTGCCTATGTTGATGGAGTGTTTGTTTTTGTAACAGCTTTGAATGGAGTTTAGGTTTGGCATTAGGAAAATACTTGACATGATGACATCTCCTCCGCCAGTTTCAGGGTGATGTGCAGTACGTCAGCTTTACATTCTCAATGCAGCGCTGTAGAGATGAGATATGCATGCTTGTAGAAGTACATTCAACGTAAAAATAAGATATAGATGCCTTCTTTTTTTATAAGATATTGAAGTATATTTTTACAATGAGAAAAAAGAAATGCTCAGGTCCTCTATCAGATGAATTATATATTTTTGTCAGAACTACATTAACTTAAAAGATATTCCAGATGTTTAACTTCATGGAATCTAAGGCCTCCATCCACACTGAGAGAACACTTTATTTTGAAAGTTTTACCTCTGGCTTACCCTGTATTTGATGTCACAGTGTCCTGGAGTACACCTCTGCATCACTGCAGCAAAGCCAGATGTTGAACCCAATGTTAGAATTCATTAGCATAAATATCTTGCTCACACTTTTCATTTTACAGTTTACATATTTACTGCTGCTCACTGGTATAAAGAAATATGACCTTTTTTAGAATTAAAAGTCATGGAGCTAAAAATATCTGCTATTTTTGCATAATGCATAAATACATGCATAAACATCAACAAGCTTTATGATGCCAGCTCTGCTATTACACGGTTTGAGTTTATGTTTCGTTGAGTCGTGATCCCAGGGTTGCAATCCGGCTGGCCAGGTTGCTTTCAGCAGGCTCATATCACACCGCTCCCGAGCTAGCGCCATGTGTTTTTTCAGCCCTTGAGCAAATAAAATGCTGCATGCTTCCCTGTCAACAGATCCTACAAACACTAATGTGCAGATGGACGCACAAACACACATTGGTGCACACAAGCGCCGTGCACTCAGGAACCCTGATATTTAGATGTGCAAATGCACATGTATACCATGTAGAGGATTTACACTTTTGCACTATATCGAGACAAATTCACGCACACACACACACTCCCAAGCTTATCACACACAAACACACAAATCATGCCATAAGGCCTCCTTGCCAACACACTACGCCTTTAAGAGCAGCCCTTTACCGTTTATTGACAGTAACTTAAGAATTGTACTGGAATTCTGACACCTCCTAATTTTAAACCTTCTGACTCCAGGAGGACCCGGGCTAAATATAAACCCTGGCACACATCTGAATACCCAAAAAGAAAACATTCCCAAAAGGCCCTGAATAGTGGCTATTCATGCACTTAAAAGAAATTCAAAGTGGAGTGTGCGAGCGCAGCGACTTGTGACTCATCAAAAATATCTGCAGCGACAAAAGGGAAAGTCGTGCATCTCGGCAGATTCACTCGATAGGGGATGTCGTCAGCACCTCCCCTGGCCGTGAAGCAGGAGGCCGTTAACGGAAGGAGTCACTGCTGGGTGCGTATGAGCCTGTGCTGCAGTTTGTGTGTTGATAAACCGATCCGCCTGCAAAACAGCAACCGATGCATTGGTGAAAGTGAGAACGCTTCAGGCTCTAATCCCCTCCGGCTCAGGGTGCCCCAGCTCCGCGCTCTTCAACTTGACCCTTCATGAGTTCGTTTAGGATTTTGCCAAAGGGTGGACATGAAACAGAAAAGGGCACACTTACCCAATGTGTACAGCTGTCTTGTATCTATGTATGCCTATTAAACATGTGACTGGATGCAGACATGTATTCAAGGGAAATTACATGTGCTGATCAACCAAACGCGCACTTTTCTCATATGCTTAAACCCCCCACTTTGCAGAAGTTAGTGACAATATGAGCAGCTTTGACATCCCCAGTGACATCCCTCTTTCCTCTTCTTCTTTTTACATATCTGCACCAACAGATCACCTGTTTCCCTATCATCCCTAAGCCCCTCATCCAGCAGCACCCCCCGCCCACGCCCTGCCCACCACCCTACCACCAGCCTGATCTCAGCCTGGCACATACTGGCGGATTAGCAGCACACATGCCGGCGTACACATACATGTACGCCGGCATGTGTGTGTGTTTCTGTGTTTCTGTGTGTGTGTGTGTGTGTGTGTGTGTGCAGTGGGTGGGAAAATTGAAGCCTGCCACTACTGAATCACTCATGTCTCATTCTCTCCCTCCCTCCCTCCCTCCCCAGGGCCCATAAACCTTTAAAGCACCTATAAAACACTTGGCGAGGCCTTTTTGAAGTTTTTATGAAGATCTGGCTTTATTGTTCCCAAGAGATGAGCCCCGCTCCGCTGGCGCCTCGGAGCTTTCTGGAAGTGCCAGTGAATTCAGGAGGGAGGGCAGTGTGGTAGCAGAGGAGGGAGTCCCAGGGAGGGAGGGGTTGGGGGTTGGCACTGTGGAGCCTGTGTTTTTATGCCCCCCTGTGCATGTGCGTGTAGCGTGTGGTGCATATGTGTGTGTGTGTGTGTGTGTGTGTCAGGGTGGCAGATGAGCTGCAGATGCAGTGTGAACAGCCACAGTGACATTTTCATCTTTGGGTGTTGAGTTGATGTCCTTGAGGTAGATTTAAGACGCATCAAATCAAATTCAAGTGAAGAAAGTTCGAATGAAAGCACATGTGTTCGAGCACAAGCATGCGTGTGTTGCAGCGTGTGTTGCAGCGTGTGTGTGTCAGCGTGTTGCCTGCGTATGCGTTCGCAGACGACGGGGCCAGCAGGTTGCGTCCTTGTTGTTTGAAGTGGGGCTCTGTTGTTCTCATAGAGCTAAATGAATGGAGCCGGACCCCCCTCCATCTGTCTGATCCAGCGGCACCGGCCCTCCCTCCCAAATCCCGGCACCGACGCCCGACGCACCCCCTACTCCCCCCCCCCCCCCCCCCCCCCTCAAAGGAACAGTTGGCAAACGGACGGCCCATTAAACAGGCGAGGGCGACGAGCCCTCACCTCTAAGCAACACTTGTAAGAGTAGAGAGAGAGTGTGTGACACAGGCGAAGAGAGAGAGAGGGAGGAAGGAGATAAAAGTAATCAAGAAATGTGGAACTCGTGTACATTGTGTGAATGTGTTTGTAAAATACAAAACCTAAAACTGCTTCGTGTGTGAGTGTGTGTGTGTGTGTTGGGAGTGGCAGTTACAACTCAGTGGCCATGACATTAGCCATGCTGGTAGCTTTGACTGTGCCTTTACCCTCCATAACCCCCATTGTCACAAAGGTGTGTATTTCTAATCAAGGCTGCAGGAAAATATCTTCTTCTCTCGCCCGCCATCTGACTCTCATTTGAGTTCTTGCTTGAGTGGTGAATGGGATCTGATCAACAAGAGTTGATGCAGTGTTTCGAATGGGAACATACATGCGTTTGGTACCTCCTGTCACCAAAACAGGGCCACCTAGAAGAGAACGCGGTCACATCTTGATGTAAGACTTCTCCTGTTGGAGGTCAAAGAAAAAGCAATTCATCCAACGTTGTTGAAGAGTGTAACTGCAACCCCAGATGCTTCCCGTGTCAACCGCTTCCACAGTTATGAATCACACTGGTTTGTTTGAAAGTGCTCCAAACTTCCCTCACCCACCCGGTGTTGAGTATGCCGGGGAAAACAACAGCTTGGGTCTCCAGTGAAAGTTGGGTGCATGCAGAAGAGCCAGTGGGTTGGTCCCGAAGAGAGCCAACACTGGTGCCAAAAAAATATCTACGAAGCGGCCAAAGATGTGAGAAGGAAGGACCAGCCGAGGGTATTTTTGTGCACAGTTTCAGTATCCAGCGCCTGGCGAAGAACCTGAGAGCAATTTATTTACTTTCACCAGACATCTCGGATCAAATCCATGTTAGTCATTGACATAAAAGGAAGGAGAAAAACACCAGCTCGGCTTGACGTGTGTGTGTGTGTGTGTGTGTGTGTGTCTGTGTGTGTGTGTGTGTGTGTGTGGACTTGGACGATTCAGGTACGTCAGAATAAAAGGATGAAATGTTCAGAAATGCAAAAAGGAGGCCAGGTTGCTAGTTTGAGTCAGATGGGGGGGGGGGGGGGTGTTCAGAAAACAAGAGGAAAGAAGAGAAAGGACAAATCTTGCGTTTCAGACAAATGCTGTGACCGATGGGCTTGTGCCCGACACACACAACCACACACACATTTACACATACATCCATATTAGCCCCAGCTCCAGCCCCCTTTGTGCAAAGGATGATGTCATGCCTTCTGAAAACATGTGGGGGGGGGGGGGCGGCGTCGGGGGGTTTAGGGGGGGGATTCCTTTGGTCCTTTCAAGTTTGCAGGGGGGAGCCTTGGGCCACGGCAGGGTAGACAGTACGAGGGCAGGAGGCTCAACGCTGCCACCCCCCCCAACCCCACCCCACCCCACCCCAGCAAGCAGTCACATTAGGCACGCTCCGGCCACGCCATCAAAGGCCCAGGCTCACAGCGCACACACACACACACACACACACATTTGCATCTGCACACACCAAAGTATGCACACAGTTGCTTCCCGACTGCATGTGCGGACCGACAGACACTCTGACACAAGTCAAACGAGCGTGTTCACACTCAGATGAAACAAACGCGTGCCTAAAAATAACGAGGCACATGAACACACACTCAAAAGACATACACACACACACACACACACACTTGCATACCAACAGATCAAACACGCACACACTTCAATCATGCCCACCCCCCCGGCTGTGTTATTGTTTTGAAAATATGATTGCGGTGACGGATGGGGTGGGGAGAGGAGAGGGCTCTGGCAGGGGCGAGTGGCCGGGCCCCTCCATTGTCCCCGACCAGTGTGAGTCTGTGTCCATAGCTATAGAAACTGGGGCCACACTGGGAAGGCATGCTTTCATCTCCACCACAGGCTCACCGCTGGCAATAAGGGGTCAAATAAATCCCCCTGGATGCAGTGAGGAAGGGGGGAGTTTGCAGGCATACATGCGGCCACGCACACACACACACGCACACACACACACACACACTCTGAGCATGTTTACCTGAGCTATCTCATATTCACATTTAGATGGATAACTAGATCGCGAGATAGATAGTTGGTCTACGTGACCTTGTGTGGTCCAACGAAACCATCGTACATTCGGCTCTTTGCTTCCAGCGACCTCCACTTCAACTAACACTTCAATTTCCTTCAGTGCTTCTGTTTCAACTGCCACAGCTTTATTCACTCCTTCAACTTCACCGAGGACTTTGATCCTTTTAAGTGTGTTGTTTTTTTAGCTTTTCACACATATACAAATACACTTTAAGACATTTAAAGTGTTTCAAAGTCTCCACTTCAGTCTGTCAGTGAAGCATTTTTTAAGGTTACCACTATACTTTTTAAATTTGCTGCCAACAATGGTACTTTTTTAAATTCATTTATCAGGGAGAGCACACACTAATTAACATTAATGCAATGTGCCAGATAAGCCAAAAGGCATGAACCAAAAGGATGAAATCCCTTGCCTTGACATGTCACCTCCTGATCTCGCTTGAAACCGAAGTGTTATACTTTCAGCTAATTTTGTTGGCTGAATAAATGGTAAAAAGCTGCATTTACGTCAGCCATGGCGGTGGGCCTCGTCTCACCACGGCCGACGTCTGAGCCACTTTGGGTGAGCGTGCCCTGAGCATGCAACACATGTAGCACAGGATCACAATGTTGATCGTCAGGATTCATAATGTTGTGAGACATTCCAGACTCGCTGATTGCACACACACACACACACACACACACACACACACACACACACACACACACACACACACACACTTAAACAAACACTATATACACAAACAGAGACATGCAAAATTGTACAGACACGCTCTTTGGCATACACACTTTGAGCGCTGTGAGCAACATGCTCACACATGCAAATAAATAAGCACTCACTCAAACGCAAAGAGCGCTGTGCAGGATTTAGATTCGACTGGATGGACTTCCTTCGGGGATCTCAGTGACTCATAATGACCAGATAGTTTGATCGTCATCCTCCCCTATTCTTCTTCACTGGTGTGATATCACAACTGTCCAGCTCGGCTTCATCCTCAAGGCCCTGAGCCCTGCCCTGCTGAGGACCAAACCCTTACGGATTACTGTCAGACTCACTCATTATAATGCTCTGCATGTGTGTGTGTGTGTGTGTGTGTGTGCCCACAGCCCAGCATGAAGATGTAAGAGCTAGCTAGTTGGATCAACTGACCAAATATTAGACAAACAGACGAGTAAATAGGGTCTGGAGCCGACTGAATCCCCAGTTTCATATGGTGATAGAATGGTTTAGTAAAAGCTCCTTTTGGGAACTGATCTGAACACAGTTTGGGGAGCCGTATCGCTGCTAACTCCAAGTTTACAAAACAATGAAGGTATAGCAGCTGTTCTGTTTGGTGCAGACTGTTGCACCAACATTTACTAAACATCAGAACACACACATTAATTCAATGTGATTAATGACCGACACATAGGGAAGACTTCGCCGGACATGCTACGCACATAGCGAGCAGCCAGCTGACCTGATAGCACCTGTGTGAGAGCGTGAGGTGGGGTGGTGGTGGTGGTGGTGGTGGGGCGGGGGGGGGGTCTGGTGGAGCCAGAGCCAGTCAGAGAGTCACCAGGCTGAGGAGAGGAGAGGAGAGAGGGGAAGGTCAGCACCACCGCATGCCACAGACAGACTGACGATACTTCTACTGGGCTCCACGCCGGGGACCTGGCTGTAATTACACCACGCACGCACACACACACACACACACACACACACACACACACACACACACACACACACACACACACACATTCATGCATGCACACACACACATTCATGCATGCACACACACTGTTACCAGACAGACTGAGAAAGGTGCTCGGCTCCTGAATTCTGTCTCTCTATCTCATTATAGTTTTATGTGCACCATGACGTCCTCTATCACACACCTGAACAGCCTCACAACTACGTTTACAAGCCTTTTTTAGAGAGAGGTGACCTAAAATAGGGACCTGTGATACATTGTGCTGCAGGAAAACAGAAAATTACAAAATGGGCAGAAGTATGCACATGAATAATATAATAGCTTCAACTTTCAGAAGGCTTTATAGAAGATTTTAGAACCTGGCTGCCATTCAACCCAATCAAGTACACAAGTTATTGTGCAATTGTAAAAGCCCAGATAACTACATGTATTAAAAGCTTCCTATGCCAATGTTTTTAAAACACACAGTTGGTGTTCTAGCTCATCTTAAAGGTGTTGGAAAGGGTTCAGGTCAGGGCTCAAGTCAAGTTCTTTCACACCAAACTCGTTAGCTGGGCTTTGTGCACGGGAGCATTATCAAGTTGACGTAAGAAAGGGCTTTCCCCAAACTATTGCCACAAAATTGGATGCAGACAATTTTCTACAACATCTTTATATGCATTAAGAGTTCCCTTGAATTGAGTCTAAGGGGCCTCCCTTGCCTAACCCATGGCGTGCACCTACTATTTGCCACAGAGTCTATCTGAATAGTCGGATTCAAAGTGCTCTCACACAAACATGGATTTCCCAATTTTCGGTTTTTTGAAAGGACATTTGTAGTCTGAGCTCACAACTCTGCAAATCCCAGGTTAAATAAGGTCAACAAGTTTATGGGCACAAACCACAATTGTGATCCTGTTTGGATCCCAACAGACTGACCCCAGCTCAGATCTGTCTTGGTATCAATAGCCCCTTGTTGATCTACTTGGCCAGACTCTCTCTCTCGCTCTCTCTCTCTCTCTCTCTCTCTCTCTCTCTCTCTCTCTCTCTCTCTCTCTCTCTCTCTCTCTCTCTCTCTCTCTCTCTCTCGCTGACTTGTGAAAGTTATTGGAGTGTAAACGCGTTTAGCAGCATTTCTCTGCTGCCCTGCATATGGAGAGTGCTGTCTGTTGTCTGCTTCTTGCTTCAGTCATCAGTGACAGTAGCTGAAAGTTTGCAGCTTCAACCAGGAAATCAGTTAAATTATAATAATCTGATTAATGTAATTATTACAATTAGATAAACTAAAATATTGCAACAGACTTGTGAAAGGAGATGCTGAGAGTGTTGTTTTCAATCAGGCATAGTTCTCCAAAACCAAAAAACAATCAGCCTGTTTTACATCAATGTTTGTACCGGTCACACATCACAAAAGAGGATTTTCTCCCAAGATTGAAAAACATCTATCGTCATTTTCTAGGTTTCATTCGTTCAGCTTGAAGAATCCTGTCAGTCATTGTAATTATGCCGTCAGCATCTAAACTCCCTCGCGAATAAATTGTTGTTCACAGTGGCAGGTGGGTGGGAACGGGTGTTCCCTGTTCCCACTGAGTACCCAGTTAAAAAGACACCTCAATCCTTGATTGAGACATAAGCAGTTTGAGGTGGAGGTCTAAGGGGGCTGTAGGCCTTTAACCGAACCATAGCACCACTTCAATTTCTCATGACATTGTCACTTCATTGCTCTCCTTCAGTGTACCCCCCCCCCCCCCCAAGCCTGGTTCCATTTCCCTGTGGTGACATAGAAAGGCAGACGCTCCTGTTTACTCATGGCTCCAGGGGCTTGTGGCTCCCGATTAGCAAACCAATGTGAGTCAACATCTGGTACATCCCTTGGACAAACTATCTCACTGAGCGCACACTCGGCCTGTTGTCAAACCCCCGGCCCTTTCCGTCCAGTTCCCAAGCAGGCAGGCACCCCCTGGGCGGCAGTGCGCGCTCACACATGGGCGAGACATTTCCCAAAGCCTTCCCAGTCCTCCTGGCATCTCGGCAGGCTGTCACCTTCTTACCCTCCTGCGTGTTCCACAAACATACCACGGGGGGCCAAAGGGCAGCCGGGGCCAGCGCTGCCCGTTTGTCGACATGCTTGATTGGGGTTAGGGCCGGCAAGGGCTCGTTCGGGTCGCGACACCGATGCGGTCCATCATGTCTGTGCAACCTGCGGTGATTATTTGACTGCATTCCATCCAGGACACAGGAGTTTTTAATGCGGTTTTAACGGGCCGCCGGGTTTGAACAGGGCTACCTCAATCTGAATCCGGTCACAGACCAATGAAGACGCCATCGCAGAGTTTCCCTCCCTTTGTTTTTATTACGCAGTGCCAGTCTACGAAAGTATCTTGGCTCTAGACTCAACAGAACACACATGCTGAGGAGAGTGTCAGGCAAGGGAACATCTGTTGTGGTCAGTGGCTGTGGGCAAACTGTTTCATTTCGACAAGATGGCCTGTGGCAACACAATGGCTTAGTGGTTGGGAGAATGCCCGAATTGCCGGTACTTGCGGTCAGGGTTTACCTAAGTTGGACAGAGCTTCTGAAAGACATGTGGTCACATTTGACATTAAACCAGTCTTTAGTTAGGGATATAAAACAGGATAATGACATTGTCTTGACACATTTTGTGTTTCAAAATTTGAGTTTCAAGTAACCTCTTCATTCCAAATGATGTGTCGTCTGAAGCCTTTATTCCATTGTAGTTACTTTTCCATTTGTCATCTTGTGCAAACCACGAGCGCTGGAAGTAGTAATGTCGACAACAGGCATGCCGAGTGAGATCGATACAGCATGCCAACAGTGATTTCACTGATGAGGAAGTAGATTAGAGCGACAGATTGAATCTCGAGGAGTGAAAACACATGACTTAACCGTCCAAATAAACTGCGATGTGCCGTATGTTCCACTATCACAGCTCTCATATCTCTGCCATGGCATTCATTCAAAAACACCGCTTGATGTCTTCAACCCGCCAAATCTGCCCAGAGGAATGTGGAGTGCTGGTCAGCGTGGCAGTCTGAAGACTTTTGTGTGTGCTAGTGTGTAAAGCGCAGGCCTTTAGGTCTTAACATAGCTGGCAACCTTTTCATTTCCCCTTTCCTTTCTGTCTCTCTCTCTCTCTCTCTGTCTTGCTGTCTGTCTCTCTTCCTCTCTTGGCTGTTGTGCCACCGTGGAGAAGGCAACAGTGACCCTATTGTGAACAGTGGGAATTGGGCAACAGGCCAATGATGTCATCCTGCCATAGGGAAGACCAGGGGGAACGCCCTCCTGGCGTTCGGAATGCACTGTTTTTTCCTGTTGTTTTCCGGAAGGCGGTGATCAATTTAATTCCTCATCACTCCCGGGCCGCGGGGAGGGGGGTAAGAGGGAAGAAGGGAGGGCAAGAGGAGGAGGAGATGCAGAAAGTAGAAAAAGGATGGGGCACTCAAACAAATAAACCAACAAGAGAGGTAGGAAAGGCTTACGGAAAGGAACAGTCGCTAACTCCAAGTAACCCCACCGGCCCAACACATTCATTCTGAGAAGGCGCATAAGTAGTACTTTTCTTTTTGTATACTACTGAAGTAATTAACAAGAAGAGTAATTCCAATTCCACAACTTGGCTCTTATTATTCATTAGCCATGCTGGCAGCATGAAAGCAGGGATGCCGGTTGGTCCGTTGGTGAATTGGTCGGTTGGTTGTTCCTTCCACCGCTTTGGCCTTGACAGAAACATCTCAACAACAACTAAAGTGGATTGCCATCAAATTTCATACAGACGTTCATGGTCCCCAGAGAATGAATCCTAATGATCTAGGTGATCCCCTAACTTTTCCTTCAGCGCCATCAGTATAGTCTCACCCTTTTTGGCTGAAATATCTCAAAGACTATTGGATGAATTGCCATGCATTTGGTAGAGACATTCATGTTGCCCCCCCCCCAGGATGAATTGTGATCACTTTGCTGATCTTTTCAACTGAAATCTAAAGAGTGTGTGTGTGTGTGTGCCACAGTGATGTTTTCCTGGCTTCGCTTGAGTTCATCCATCCCCGAGTTCAAAGTGGGCCCCGCCATCACGTCACAAAGCCACCGAGTCGTCTGCGATGTGATCACCGTTAATCACAGCTTGTGATCGAGCATCGAGGAGCATTTTCTCCATCACGACTAGAATGCCGTAGTAGAAACAAAGGACGCGGGGGCCACGCTCAGATCGGCTTCAGATTGCACATCAGAGCGGCGCGGCGTTCTTTCAATAACAGCGACGAGCTATTTACTAAGTGCTGTATTCTTTTCTTCTCCTTGTCATCAGAGGAAAGGGGGAGAAATATCACTTTGATGCTGTTTACTGGGTATTTGGCAAAAATATTTTATGATGAATTTTAGGGGAGAGAAAAAAAAAGTGTAGAGGGGGGCTTCAAAAGTAGCGTTAACGGGAGACAGATTTTTGACATGCTTCCCAAGCCATCTGCTTTGGGTTAAGGCTCGGAGACAGAGTCCAATATGGAGGAGAGAGAAGAGGGGAGTAAGACTGGAGAAGATGGCAAGGGCAGCAGGGAGAGAGAGAGAGTATTGACAGGCAGCGGTGGAAAGCAATTTATTTGCATTTGGGCTGTTTTGAATTATTGTGGCATGGGGTGTATGTGTGTGCAAGACAATTACTATCTATCGAGCCAGCCCAAAGATACAATAAGTTGATCTTGTTTTCACGTTACAACAAAATATTTCAATGGGCTTACAGACTTTCACCAGATATAAATATGCTGTGGTTCCAATCTCAGGGCTCTTTGGAATTGTTCAGTTAAAATATTTTGAAAATATTTCAGAAAACTTGTGATGGCTCTGGTTGGTCCTGAAATCTGTCAGCCTGCCAAAGATCCCACAGCGAGTGTTCTGCTGGAGACGCCACAACACAAAACTAATTAGGAGACGTGCTCCAGGCATATCTGTTGATTTGAAGGAAGGGGGGGGGGGGGGGCTTGGGGATTTCTCTGCCACTCAAGACTATTTCCAAATGGTCCCAGCCTCTTGCCAAATTCCTCAACTTTGCTTATCTCCTGAGGTTAGCACATTTAATGCCGCAATGCAAAAACAATGTTTTTTGTCGGTCCAGCTCTGCTTGGTCTCCGAGTCTCGTCTGCTTACTCCCCTCTGTGCTCTCCAAGCTGTCCGTCTCCATCCACCCCCCCCGTGCCATTCTACCAGTCCCCAGTGGGCACAGTCAGCCAGTCTGGCCAGAACCCACCCCTTGCTGTGCCCCTGCACTGGATAAGCCTGGACCTTGGGTAGAGGCCTTTGTATGGAGCCGTGGGGGTGTTAGAGTGTGTGTATGTGTTACGTGTCGGTGTGTATGTGTGTATAGCATTCACGGCAGAAGAGGAGAAGGGGGTCCTATCTGTGCCTAAGGGCTGCCCCCCAACGCACCCTCACCATGCGCCCTATTGAGACCTAAGGGAGCGTGAACAATCACTGCAAAACCAAAGAGCTAAGTCCCCTTGTTATACAAGCCCAGTTTTCAGCACCAGCCCCACCTCTCTCCTCCATGGTGCGTCCCACCCCCCATCCCAGCACCCCAGCCCCACTCGTCAGAGGTTGACGGGCTTCGTTAAAGCGAGCCGGGTCCTTTTATGGCGTTATTTAATTAGCCATTCCACAGCAAACTGCCATCCGGCACCACCACCACCCCTCACCCCATCCTCTTCTCTTTGCTGAAACCACCACCACCGCTTCTGCCTTCACCCCCACTTACTCGACATCATCACCACCGCCGCCGCCGCCCCTCCCCACTGTGCTGACCGGTCCCCTCCTCTATCCTCTCCTTGTCTTTATCTCCGGTAATTAGCCAGGGATGGGGGTTGCTTGACAGTATTAGTGCTTGAGACTAGGAGGAAGGGAGGTGTCCCTCCCTGCATGGGGTTTTCTCTCTCAGTCCAGCACGCCAAGACCTGTGGAGGGAGACAATGGAATTGGCCAGTTCTACAGTAACCAGCTCAGCCTCACTGTCCACGCTGCCCACTGAGCTCTTTCTGCACTGGCACCCTCATCGTTAACCACATTATGACTGTGTGTCTGCATGCAGGTTGGAGGGATCAACGGTGATTTACTGATAGGATGCAGACGACTGCTGCCAACTATTTCAGAGTGTTAAAGCAGTTGAGATTGGTAAATGATGTATCTTCATCATTGTACTAAATGTCGAGCGATTCGTGTGATAAACGTTTTTCCAGCCATAAACAGGAGTTTTTTATTTATTATTATACTCAAGGATGATTCAGCTTAATTACTTCAGTTTGGCATGATGGATCCTGCTTTGAATGTTAGATCTTTGATCTTTGACCACATTCTCTTGAGCTGCACCATAACTATGTATGAGTGCACATTCCTTCCACATGCACTCAAACATGAGTAGTCAAACGGTGAGGCACAGAGTGTTTCCCTTGCTGCATGGTCCACACCGTGCTGGATCGACGCCCTCTAGTGACCACCACAAAAGACAAGCACAATGACAAGTCGAAATGCCCAATAAACCTGGTCAGCCTTCCCAAACTGCAGGATAAATGCAACACCCTCGAGCCAGGATGAAATTATTGGGAAACACATCCAAACTCAGTCAAAACAACGTGTGTAGCTGATTTTAATGAACTAATAATCATTTAAAAAAAGGTTTATTGTGCATAAAATTACTTTATTTTAATGTCAGCGTATTATGCTTTTTTATGGCTAAACAAAAATCTCAAACATGTTAACTTCATTGTCAATTCATGAAACTTTCCTGAAATAATTGAAGTGGCATTATAAGAGGACCAACATACAAACTAAAGTAAGTCCAGCATGGCCTAATGACTGCTTAGCATGGGAAAGGTACCGCTTAGTTATCCATGGCCATTTATAGCCCTTAATTACGCGCCTATTTTGTGACCCCCAAAGTTCAACGGGCCAATTCCTGTGTGGACCCAAAATGCTGACGAACAAAGGTGGAATGTGATGCCCCTTTTCCTTAGACAAGCTACTAAACGTTTCCCATCAATTTCATGGGAAAGTTCAAGCCAAGGGAACTCTTTTTTAAACGCCTCGGCTGAATATTGACAGCGTATTGAAGCTATTAGTGCATCACAGACACTCTGTTGAGACGCGCAGGAGAAAACAGTTGCTACGGCACGTAAAGTGTGTGTGAGAGATCTCAGACGTTCTGTAATAAAACAACACTGTTCATGTTGTGGAACATTACACTTTAAAGCGGGATAAAAGTGGTGCTTTAGGACCCAGTTGATCCTTGTGATTGTGGCTGATATTTTCCACGTTGTGAGGGGAGGGGGTGGCCTGGAGGGTGTGTGTGTGTGAGGGGGGGGGGGGGGGCTGTCAATCATAGTGAAAGTGGCCGGGGTGGGCAGGCCCCTCTGACACTTTGTACCGTCGGAGGGGGATATTTAACTTGGGACTGAGCACCACTCGCTACAGACACACTCACACACAGTGTGCCTAAGCAAAGAAACGCTCCCGCGCCAAGTCTCTCAGACTCCTGAAGTAGGAGCGACTCAGTAGGAGCTTCTGTAGCAGTTATCAAAGGAGTAGAGACGTTCCCTCAGGAATTGACCGCTTGCATCGACCGGGCAAAAAGGCTCCAGATTATGGACTGTCTCGTCATGCAGCGACAGTGGGATCTGGACTTTTTCTGAAAAGGACTCAGCAATACTCCGGTGAAAGGAACTCTGAACTAACAACGTTTACTGGCTTTGTGCAGTTTGCATTTGATATGCACTGACACTGCAATTTTGCTGTAACTCCGCTTTTCAGCATTTTCTTTTTCTGTTACACGCACAGCCGAGATTTCTGTTGGAATACTGCAGCCTGAGACTTTCATGTAAAGACCCGAACTGCGATTTGGAACATCCTCTGGAAAGATAAATGGCTGTTAGTTCATAGGTTAAGATTGCATCCCACTGTGGCGCGTTTTTTCTCTAAGCTTGCGGACATTTTCAGTGATGTGCATATAGACCGACGGCTGGAATACCGCAAGGGACTGACTGCATAGACCATTTCCATCAGTCCATGGATAGTGCGCCCTGGGACCTTGTCAAACCTGAGCGCGTCAGGCGACGTTAAGAGAAGCCACGTTTATAAAAGCCGTGCGTAAAAATAACATTGGCCAAGGCATCTCCTCATTGCCGGGCGCGTGACATTTAAAACTTGGTGAAGTACTCTTTTGTGCGCCCTTCTCTCTCTCGGGACGCTCCGGATCTATTCTGTCTCTTTAGAAAACACTTCATTCCATGCAGCTCTCGCCTCGGCCGCTGTCATCCAGTGTAGACAGTTCGTCGTGGCTTCGAGTCCCCGGGGTAACCATGACAACCGAAAGAAACCCAAAGTGAATCCAAGGGAGCGGGGTGAGGCCGGAGAGAGCGTGAATAGAGTTTTCCCCATTTTGTTTCGTGCTTTTTTTGTTTTGTTTCGACTAAACACTTTTTGCAAAGCAGGGGCACCGCTCAGCGCTGCAGAGTTGCATCAGCGGGCAAGTTGCAAAGTTGAAGGAGCCCTAAAAAGCAAAGCACTCCGCTCCATGTCATTCAAACCCGACGTGGTCTATTAAAAGTATCGCCTTGCTGGTGACTGTTCTTCTACTATTTATGAAGCCCCGGGCTAGTCATTGCAGACAACACAGTGACCGGGAAAAGAATTGAACACTACTTACGCGAGAAGAACCGGTGCGTAAAGCAAGAGGAATAATGGGCCTCTCACAAACGCTACTATTTTACGTGCTGGTGTGCGTTCACCTTGGAGTTTCCCAGCATTACCTTCGCCTCCGTCCATCGCCCAGCGATCACCTCCCTGTGCCCGACCTCAAGGAGGACCCCGACCCGGAGTACGACCCCCGGGAGCAGGACTTGGCCGAGAGGACTCTGAGGAAAAAGCTTGGCAGTAACTTTGACCCCAACTTCATGTCCATCACCTCGCCCATGCTGGTGAACCTCTCCGCGCCAGACAACCAGGTGAAGCTGCAGGGGCCCATGCCTAACGAGATTAAAAAGCTGGACCTTACAGAGACCCCCTATGGAAAGCGGGTAAAAGTGGGCAAGAAAGCACGTAGGAAATTTCTGCAGTGGCTGTGGACCTATACGCACTGCCCAGTGGTACACTCCTGGAAGGATTTGGGCGTGAGGTTCTGGCCACGTTACATCAAGGAGGGAAACTGTTTCTCTGAGCGCTCGTGCTCCTTCCCCGAGGGGATGTCTTGCAAACCCGTCAAGTCAATCAACAAGATTTTCCTCCGGTGGTATTGTCAAGGGTTTCTAAGACAGAAATACTGTACGTGGATACAGGTGCAATACCCAATCATCTCAGAGTGCAAGTGTTCGTGCTGATTTTCTCTAAGGAAGTAGTGGAGGTCGAGGGGGAGTGGACTGGAAATACGGTTTCTATTGCACTGTTAACTCTCTACAGAGATGGGCACCATAGCAAATCTATTTTTTTATATAGCATTTTAAGTGAAATACCAACATTGTACATATTTAAGAAAAATGCAGCTATTTTTTCTAATTGAACCAGGACCATATTTTATTCTCAACCCCGAAACGTGTTTTTGGGGGGAACACGAGCACTTCATAAGGAAGAGCTTTTTTTTTGATATTTTTTATGAGACATTGAAGATGCAATGCATATGCTACACTTCTCCAAGAGGTGAACTTTTTCTTCAACTGAACATTGATGCTGACTGTTATTTCACTGCAATGCTGCCTAGAGTTTTTGTATAATATTAATATCAATAATAATTAAATTGTAAAAAAAAAAAAAAGTTGAGGTTAAAAATATATATAAAGGCGTGAACTCAGCTTTTTTGGAATACATAGTATTGTAGAAATAAACAAATCTGTACGTTTTATTTATTATTTTAACGATTGTGAGTATAGAGCATAAGGAAAGAGAATAGCAGAGTATACCAGAAAAAAATATGGGAGATGTCTACTTGAATATTTCAAAAAATAAAAAAAAATCAATAAAATCAATAAAAAAGTAAAACATATCAGTGTACATGTTATGTTTACACGTTTTAGCAATAAAGTCTATCATTTCAACGTGTATTAGTGTCAAGCCATGTTGCTTATAACGAGTGTCTATATCCAGGGGGCGTGTACGCTGTAAAGAAATATCATCTGAACATGTTGTCTTAAAATCTTACACTGCAAAAAAAAAAGTTTGCTGATGGCCTAAATCATTTCACTTGTTTGCAATAGAGTTGACTTCGGCAGCTTTTCCATACATAAGTGTCATAACAATGTTATTTAATAAAAGAAAAGGAGTTTCTTGAATTGGAAACAAGTGAAATTGAGCCACGTTTTAAGAAAGCTGTTGTTTACCACTGATATTTTTTGCAGTGTAGGCGCTCGGGCTCCGAAGTGGAGTGGACTTTCCAAACTGCACAGTAAGTCCAAGCTCCAGTGACTCTGTGTGGACTGCCTGACGCTCCGCGCCGTCACAGTGATTTTAGAAAGGGCTGATTTACTACGCCGTGTAATGCGCAACACATACCTCCAGCACCTCCACAGAACTGGCATTCATTTGTCTCAGCCAGAAGGAGGGGAGAGGGCGTGCACATTCGTCTCCCCCTGTCTACGCACATGCTCGTTTCGGAGCTGCGAGGTGTTAACATAATGGGTAAAATATGATTCAGACATTTCAAACAGTGTTAGATGATGAAATGGCGAGCGTGCGCGAGCCAGGGGCGTCTGGGGTCTGTGCTTTTTACTCTGGAAGCTCCACACAAGTTCCACTGAGGTATTTGTATAGAGGTGGACTGGAGCAGACCGGCGCCTATCCAAGTCTGACCGCCCTGTAGAGAAGAAAAAAAACAAAAAAAAAACACAAAGCCCATAAAACAATGGTCAACTGTTTTTGACGTTAGCAGACTATTAATTGGAGAGCCGGGTTCTGTCTGCAAGTTAAAGAGAGATGGCCAATTAAACGCACTGGAGACGCGCAGGGAAATTAACAATGTAAGAAGAGTAATTTACTGTAAGTAGGGGGTTTTATGGTGTTTATATTATTCTTTAAATACAATCAACGACTTAAACAGAGCTATGACTGAATGTCTGAAAGCTATAAGCAGCGTTGTTTCCACTGAGCGCATCTTGTGTGCGTTAAAGTGATTTGTGCTTTTTCTGCGGGCAGAGTTGGATTTGACACTTGCCGCCCGGTTATTGTGACAGAACCACTGAGGGGATTTGGTAAGCAGAGGAGAAGAACGGCAGCATGCCAGCGGAGGAGGAGGAGGAAGAGGAGAAGGAGAAGGAGCAGGAGCAGGAGGGGGGCTGCTTTCCTTACTGTCAGCTTCTTTCTTGATGATGTCTCGGGGTTTTTAGAAACTGCGTCTCTGACTCGACGGCGCCACTCAGCCGCCCCCTCTCGACTGCGCAGAATGAGGCACTTTGGGAAACAGTAACCCTTTCAGGCTCTGCCCGGAGAGTATTTTAGAAGCGTGTGAAAGGCAATACGCCGCCCTGGCTCCAGCCAGTTAGGTGCGCACCTTTTAGAAACAGACCCTGCCAGCCAGTCAGATCAGCGGTTCTCAAAGTGGGGGCTGGGGACCTCCAGGTTGTCCTTGAGGGGGAGTCCAGGGGGTCTTCAGCAAAATGATGAATCGATCATTTTCAACAAAGTACTTTATTCACGAGAAATACCCTCATTTTGACAGTGTTTACGCATGAATCACTCCAATCCGGATCATTTGCCGGATATTAAATGAACAAGAATCTTCTCAGTGAAGTGTCCCTGCACACAAATCTAATTAAATGAAGGTCTAAGACTGTCTGTCAGTTTGTGTTTAAACCAAATAAAAACGTTAGATATGTAGGATCAGGACATGACATATTATTACTTTACAACTCATCACATCTCACCCTGGGTTACCATCACATCTCACATTCTAACCCTGGCTATTTGCTCAAAATCCAGTCCCAGCTTCAAATCCAAAGTACACCCACTCAATAAATTCCAACAGCAACCCTTTGAATGCAGACAAATTCAACACGGTTATATTAAATATGGACCTTGTGGATTTTTTTTCTTACGCCAGGGAAAAATGCCAATCCTCAAACGAGCAACTGTCAGAGACTCCTGTCTTCACTTTATCCAGAAATGCCGACATGCTGACTGTGTCACAACTTCACACCATTCACAAAATCGACACTTTCATTCATACAAATCACAAAATGTCCACAAAAAATTCACTTGATGTAAATTCACAATCGTCACTGCTGCAGACGGACCTTTTGATTTACGCATTACACTGAAAACAAAATGAGAAAATGTCAATATCATGTCATTATAGTGTGACACACTCTCCACATTCATCAGCATAGACCTTTGACACAATGGGCTACAATGACCTCACAATAATAAACACAGTAAACAGGCATATTTTGAAGCTCCATATCTATCTAATCCCTCATGAGTATATAAAGGATAAAGCACATATTTGCAGCCTGTAAGGAGGACCTAATAAAGGCCTGGAGACAATTAGGATAGGGATGATGGGGGAGGAAGAGGGGTGGCGAGATTTGTGGTGGAGATGATGAGGCTCTGTCTCCTGATGAGACTCAACCATTATGATGGATTGTGGTCCGATTGGCCATGATTGGGGTCCGTCAGTGGGTGGGTGGTAAAGGGTCTGAGTTGACTTTCATTCGAGCAGAGATTCACATCCATACCTGTGTGGAAAAATACATGTGTAAGTAAGCGAGTGCATGCTAACACACAATCAGCCACACACACACACAACTCTGGTGTGTGTGTGTGTGTGTGCAGCGGACTGACAGACAGACAGAGACGGAGACAAGGGTCTGTGGCTGTAAGTAAGGCCCAAACCCCATGGTTGTAAAAGCCAGTGAGTCAGCACTGCTGAGGTTATTGATGATGACAGGGTATTAGATGAAGCACTGAGGGGAGGGAGGGCACACACACACACACACACACACACACACACACACACACACACACACACACACAGGCATGAACAGAGTCACCGCAGATGATACCCGACATTCCGTCAGACCACCAACCCAGGCTTGTGGTGTCTGGAGGTGTGTGTGTGTGAGTGTGTGTGTGGGCGTCATGCATTTGTTCATGCGTTAGAGATGTATCTGAGCGAGTGTGCCTGTAGTGTGTGTGTGTGTGTGTGTGGTGAAGAGAAGCTGTAGATGTATGCATGCAGTGATGGTGCATGAGTGCATGGGCATGTGTTTCCACAGATCCGTTACAGTCTCCCTGGTGGTCTCCATTTGATTGGTCACTCTCTAAACCACAGCAAGGCCCCGATTGGTTAATTACACTCTTCTGTCAACACGGTAATGCGTGAAAAATGTGTGTGTTTTCATCTGTGTGGGTGTTTTAAGATGGGAACTTCCTCAAGGACCTCTTGATACACTTGCAGTGCTTCGAGACTGATCCGAGATCAGCCGCACCATCCTGCTGTCAACCATCAATCTCTGCAAAGAGCTCACAAACTTGACCCGGAGTCAGCAGCGGTGGCCGCTGAACTCATGACATGCCATTTTACGTCAACACGGCGGCCATCTTTGCCCCGAAAAACAACAGGTGACTGTAGTCAAATAACAGGCGATTGTAATCAAACTCCCGCCAGCAAGCGGCGCTTCTGACAATTAAGCAGCCTGGTAATGCACTGGAAATGAATGCAATGCCAAGACGAGGCATGAGTACATCCATCACTCACAGGACTGTATTACTTCATTTCTCAACACATGGGTGTTGAAAAGTTTTTGGTACGCTGCAAATCTGAAGAGTGTGAAGAGCAGCTTGTGCAGGGCTTGCTGCTTCAAGGACAGACTAAAGGCCAAAGTTGACCGGGTCTTCAATATCCAGGCTCCTGTTTGAAACCCTGTCTTAAAACATTTCTCCGTGCACGCAGTTATTTGTTTCTGTTTGCTGTTGTTGCTGCCTGTTGTCATCCTCTTGAGCCAAATTTATCTTATTTAACCCTTTTTCCCACTATTTCATACTCTTAATCTCTTGATACCTGCAATTTGAAGAGTCACAATCAGATAAATGAAGTTCTTTTATGTTGTTAAATTGTATTTTCTCGTGTCCTTGGAGCTCTCCTTTAAATACTCAGTTCAGCGGCTGCAGTGAGAGCCCGGTGGCCCTCTATGCTCTTATGCTGCTCCCCTTTTAATCAGCCGCACAGTGTCAGAGTCACATTTCTGTAGTCATGCTTGCTGATTACTCAGTTTAACTCTTGTTAGATGTAACAGATATTGTAAGCCCAAAGTAAGGCCTAAAAATAGAGCTGTGGGTGGCGTGGCACTTGCAGGGCTGGGAATAGTGCATATTCTGAGCTCTGTTTCCATGGTTACTTCTGCTTTCTCCCATTGCCAGCATGGGTCTCGTATTCAGAAAATAGTCCCTTTGCATCAATGGCCGTGTTTTTTTTTTTATCCCAGTGAGAAACGGCCTAATTTAACTTTTTATCGTGTTCATTTTCCTCACCAATCAGGAAGCGTGCGTTACAAAGTTTGTGGGCCGTGTCAGGTACATGCCAGTGTCACAGACTGTGGATTGTGAACGTGTTATGCCCCGGGGCTAAAAACGTATGGACACAAACACGCCATTAACTACCGACTGATTTTAGTTTACCTCATCAAACTAAAATCAGAAAGCTGGCTTGTCTGTCCAATGGGACACAGAATTGCGACTGTTGTGAGCCCGTTGACCCCCCCCCCCCCCCCCCCCCCACCGGCACACACACACACACACATACTGTAGCATCTCAGGACAGACATTAGAATTGGACAGCCCACACAAACACTAGATGGTCCAAGAGTCCTCCTGATGCCTAATTGGTCCCTGGTCGTCATAACAACACACACAGGTAAACTGTCTTTAAGTTGTTTACTTGACTACTCAACTTGATCGTTAGTGCGCCGGCTCGATTATATACACACTCATGAATTTTCTATATTTTCCATATCCATCTCCTCTCAGCTCACTGATTGCTGCTGTACTCCCAACACGCACACGCACACACACACACACACACACACACACACACACACACACACACACACACACACACACACACACACACACACACCTCCCCCTCACAGTCTGTCCGGCGGCTGTCTCCCAGTACCCCTCTGTGCGCCTAGATGGCATGCTGAGAATGTTTACTTTCGCCACAGTGTGTATTTACAGAGCCTAATAGTTTTTTAGGCCGCAATGGCGCCTCGCTTCGTAACATGTGTACAACCCACCTACTCCCTCTTACTCCCACACACACACACACACACAGAAAACATACATTCCCCCCACCAAATAACAAATCAAACCTCTGGTATTTGGGGTTTGGCAATGGAGCAATCTCTAATGCAGCCAGGTGACATGAGGGAGCAGAATGTGATGCTACCGCTCCTGTGCTTGGAGTGAACGGTTCAGATGAAGCCAAAAATAAGGCCAGAGGAGAGAGAGTGTGTGTGCGCTATTAGGAGGTTGAATGAATGCACGAAGGGCTCGCAATGAATGGACCCATGATGTCTTGAATGGTTATGCGTGACATGCGGCGAAGGGAGATTTGGGAATGTGTGTACACTGTGTGTGAGCAGGTTGGCGAGAGAGTGAGGGGGAGACGACGAAGTGGCAGGTGATGGAGCCCAAGTTGGATTTCTGATGGCTGATAACTCCTTCCTGATCACACGTGGTGACTGTCCTGTCCTTTGCTTTGCTTTCTTTACTGTATTTTATTTTATATATATATATACATACACACTTTTGTGTGGGATATATTTACACTTATATATAGCTGTTAAATGTCCTTGTTTCTCTTATATTTCTCTTGTTTATTGTATATATTTCATATGTGTGTATGTATGATGAGAGTAATGTGTAACCGGAGTCAAATTCCATGTATGCGCACGCATACATGGCCAATAAAGCTGATTCTGATTCTGATTCTGATTCTGATTCTGATTAGCAGTCAGAAAAAAAATTAAATGATTCAATTATTCTTTAGTCCCCTGAGCAATTAGGTTATTTAATGAACAAGGTATAGAGCTTGAACAATGAATGAAATGGCTTCTATCAAAGGGTTACGTGTAATACATGTCAACTAGAGAGACATTGTGTAATGTGTGTGTGTGTGTGTGTGTGTGTGTGTGTGTGTGTGTGTGTGTGTGTTTTTTAATCCTGTTTCTGTACCACCCGAATTTAGAGGTAATTCATGTTTTTCTTGAACTTGTTTCCACGGATCTTGACAGAAGTGACGTTAACATGAGATAAGGAAATGATGTGTACGTCAGAGCATGCCAACATACTCACATCTCCAGAGGGAAGAGACAATCTTGCAAAACAGTTCAGTGCTTTCACATTTTGTTCAGTGTTTGTCTGCCCTTTGCTGATGACTGGATAGAAAACAACGCGTGGTTGAGTTACAGTATTTCCAGTAACGCCTCAGTGGAGTCAATCATCGTCGTCATTACACAGGAAGCAGATGTTCCAATACTAAATCATCAAAGCTCAACTCAATTGATCAGAATCTGTGGCAGCCTATAAGACATGTTAACTTGGTGCTGAAGAGTTGCTGCCACTTCAAAGCCACGGTGGATAAAAACAAGACAAGTCTGGTGAAAAATGGTGCGGTCAGTGTGTTGTTTCTTTTTGCAAGTCAAACTCTCCTTGTTGTTTCCAACACACGGCCAGGGAGATCTCTTTATCTACGCACACAACCCACAGCTGAATGCAACAGCTTCAGTCGACAGGCATTGTGGGACATGAAGGAATTCACTAACATAGGTAGACGATAGAAATCATCACAAAATAACTCCTGGAACACCATGCATGACAGATAAACTAGACATAACGGTGTAAAGGTATCAAATGAATGTGTCCTTTAGCACTGATCGCTATAAAAGGGGTGAAGAGGGCCGTGTACTCGATCCCACTGAAAGGACAGAATAGGCATTAAGAGTGGAGTCGAAAACACTCAGGCCATTGTTTTACTTTCTTTCTCCCGTAAGACAAAGAGCGCGAGGGAACCAAACAGGTGAACACAACTGGCTGTATTTTCCCCAATGGGCCGCCATGCACGACTTGGGCTGCTGAACCTGATGTCCTGACGCCTGCCTGTCTGTCGTATTCACCCGAGGTGGTCTATTCAGAGTGAGGGACCAGGGGGACACACAACCCAGGGGGTGTGGACGTCTGTGTGTGTGTGTGTGTGTGTGGGAGGGGGGGGAGGGAGGAGGCGCTGTGAGCAGCAGAGAATGCTTGGTGATGGGTTACCAAAAACAGAGCACCAGGGGACAATAGGACCCAGGACATTCCTGACATAACCCCAACACACCGGGGAGGAAGTGGAAGGGGGGATTTATTGGTGTCAACGGCCCCTCGCCCCGAGAGGAGGAGCGGGTGCCTCTTTTGTCCCCTCTGGCGTTGGAGATGGACTGAATCGAGACGCCTTGCATAGAGAGGACGCCTCTAAACACATACGCACATAATCACTCCTTTGAAAGAAGAACCACCAATTAGGGAATGGACATATACGGCTATGGAGGTTTAGACTCAAAGGGGGCAGGTTTTTGTGTGAGTGTGTGTTGTTGCGTGCTTTCCTGCGTGCACTTGTCAATGGGGTCTGGATGTAAAGGGAGAGCCGAATGGGATGCTTTTCAGCTCAGATTGCACAAGGGTTGACCCCATGGGAACACTGCTATGAACTTGTTTGAATCAGAGGGCATTTAGTCTCATTTAGGAATGGTTCATGTTACACTGAGAGAGAACCTCAATGAACAAGACAATGTAATACTCTATGGTAGTTGGCCGGACAATTGTCAAGTGAATTTCCCATAGTGTTGCCCAAAACTTTGTATGCGCCACTTAAGACGTGGGTCATACTCTGTTGTCGAGTGAAATTTAATTGAATTAATTCACGATGTTGCTTGAATCCCTCAAACAAAACAGCGAAAACATTGTCCGAACATTAAAAGTCAGTTTGTGTCGTCTTATGACAGATATTTAAAAACGTTCCCAGAAAAGGCATGGGTCAGACCATACCAGTATGCCCATTTAATATTATTGAACTGGTGAGAAGAAACATCCTTTTTGGTAATGGGAGGGCTGGTTTTGAATTGCATTGTAATTACTGACCCAGCCCAAGCCTCCTTGCAGCTTATGTAAACCATATTGAAGGTAAATAACCCTTTTGTGAACGGAAATGACTACGGAAAGCTGACCACTGGGCCTGACAAAGAATACTTTTTCTCCAAAGACACTTGAGACTTAAACCCCACAGAAAACATTAACATTGGCCAAAGACTATATGTAAAGTTGTTGATAAAAAAAAAGAAGAAAAAAAAAGAATCTGCCCATGCCACATTGATGACAGCATCATCCTGTGTAGCCAGCAGCTAATCAGTCAGCACAGTTTGTGTTACTTGTCTTGGTCAATGGTCTTATACTTTAACCTGCCCAGCAAACCTGGAAACAGGTGGAAGAACAAGTCAAACTAGACCTTTATCGCCATCTAGTGGTGAGGTTTGTGCTATTGCTCACTGTATTTATGGGTGCGCTTACAAGCAGTGTGACCACACTGTGGTTTTATCTGTGATCCCAAACAACCAGTAAGAAGCTAACCCTTTGATGACCTGTTGAACCAATCGGTTAACTTGCACATAATTGGTCTGGCAGGGATCAAATGTAGCTTCATAATCAGATAAACTGACTGTTATCTCACTCATTTCCAAACACGCATCTTCCATTTATTTTGGCAACAGTGTGTAATTCAGGTCGGATAGCCTTGAAAACGCTTGCTGCTTGCATCCACTGAATTATCACCCAGTAAACAAAACTGCTAATAATTACCATGTTTGATGTTGATGAACTTAGGCAAGAGGGGGGGGGGGGGAACTCAAACATTTAAAGTTGTCTTCAAATAGATTGCAGACTTGTGCGGCTGTTGTTAATCAGTCTGCTTGAACTGAACCTTCATCATCATCCACTTCCAGCTCACTGGATTACAACTTAAGTCACCGAGAGGCTCTGTAGCCTTGGGTGGCATTGTTGTGGCCGTGCAATTTATTAGCTAATCGACAAGACAGTGCCAGATTATGCCGCTCATGAATATCAAGGCGGAATGAGAACCAGAACGCGAGCGTTCATTAGAGTGTTACGGCCCTCTTGCTCTCTCTACATCTCCAGAACACACATAGAGTTCAAATGGGAACTCCCAAGCGCTTCCAGCTGGCAACACTTTGGGATAATGATGCTGGATTCCACACAAATGAAGGGTCTAAATACCACCAGAGAGGTACCTGAACCCCCTCCTCAATGCACAGACATGCATACATGTATGTAAAAACACACACACATACTTCCAAGTGATCCCCCCCCCCCCCCCTCAGTGGGTTAATCACTCATGCACTACACACTGAGTGCAGGGAATGCCAATTTCCCACCGTCATTCTGGACCGTCACTGCTGTCAAATGTGAGCAGCTAACCCAAAAATAATCCCACAGCAAGTCAACAGTACCCCCCTCAACACACACACACATGTACACACTGCCGGCACACATCCTCCGAGTCTTCAGGACTGCAGATTGGGTTACTGCAGAGTCCTAGCTGCGGCCTCAAGGTATCCTCATTTAAAAACCCTCTGCGGTTGAGTCATCAGTGTGAGCTGGGAAGAGACCACCTTCAGTGGTGTGATGTCAAAATGATGGATGGGACAATAATACTGGCAGAAGAGCTATTGATAGCTCTCTTTCCTTAATGTTGACATGCTGATACCGCACACCCCAAGCGATGGATGTGTGTGTGTGTGTGTGTGTGCAACCACACACACACACACACACATGCACTGCACAAGGACATGCTGGTATTATACCCACTAATATCTCTTCCGTTCCCACTCGGGCCCAGGGTCTTTGAAGTGGAGTGGCAGCTGAGCCCCCGAGTGAGTGAGTGTGTGAGAGGATGTATACAATAACGCCAACACGCCGTCCCGACTTAAGATGAGTCGGCAGAGGGAAAGTAAACAGGCGGGATTCCCCAAGCGGCTGTCATTATAAACAGGGGGTGTGCTGAGAGGGGCTCAAGCTGTTTATTTTTACATGGGACCTCAATGTTGTTTGAAGTGCCCTCAGTGCTCTCTCTCTCTCCCTCATTCTCTTCCTCTCTCTCCCCCTCTCTCTCTCTCTCTCTCTCTCTGTCTTTTGACTTCCTTTTCCCATTTCCCCCCAAAACCTTGCCATAACCTTCCCGATGTCCCCCCCCCCCCCACCCCTTTACCCACCCACCCATCCCCTCTGGGATTCTTGCCAGCAGCAACTAATTATCAGTCGGTTGGGTTCCACTGTGCTTGGCCCACTTCCCTACCACCGACTGCAAAGGCGTGTTTGGATGTGCAGTCTCACGTTTCTGTTCGGTGGCACAGAGTTTCGCTGCCGAACTGAAGGGCATCAGCAGGAGGCTGCAGAACAGCACCGGCACAGTCAGGTGTATGGGTTTGTGCAGAGGCATGGACATATTGGATACTCAAGCTGTGAGCTTAACTCTTACTCTTGTTCATAACATATAACGGCATACTGTACTAATAAGGTCACCTTTATGAAGGTTAATAGTAGCAATGGCAGTGGTAGAAAGTACACTTACTCAAGTATACTGTGCATATTATACAGCATGAGGTGTAAGTGGTTACATAGTGGCTGAACAGCATGATAGTGCTATGATGCTATGATAACACTTTGATCTCTGCTGTAATTAAACACACCTGCAGGTCCATCATCAGAAACGTACAGACAAGCATTGTTGAGAAACCCAGTGCGTTGCGTTCTGATCAACGAGGGATCCATAAAAACATGAACTTACTATTCTGCTGAATTTGAGCAACTTCTTCAGTGAAGTGTTGGAACAAGGAGAACCAGTAGGCCTACCCCGTGGTGATGCTCAAATGATCTTGTTTCAGGAAGCTAAAGTAAATTTGGAGATCAAAATGAAAACAGGGCGATGTGATCCCAACATATCACATACACATGTTGTGTACCCAGGTCCACCACCCGTCACACACAGGTGTGTCTAAACTAAAATAAGGCCTCTATCATTGGCTGAAGTGTTCTTATTGTGTGAAGGCATTTCATGGCCCACTTGCACTTGCAGAGCTTATTCTGCATTCACATGGAATCAGGCAGACGGTAAACAGTTCAGATCGTTTTATGATTCTAGTGGCGCTCGTTACAAATACAGCTTTCTTCTTGGGTGAGCAAGACACGTAACATCCGGTTGTAAATTCCGTGGCGGGGAACGGCCAAATGTTTCAATATTTCAACTTTGCTCTCGTCCATGCACTCAAAACATACCCGGTTTTCCGTCTAACTGAATCCATGTGGATGCATTACCGGGACATCTAAATGCAACATGGTTCCATTCTGTTAACGCGCGCTTTTCTGGCTATGACAAGTCTAAACGTCTGTTATCCTCAAGACGTTACTTGATGTATTTTTTATTACGAGGAATTCTAATATTATAAGGACAAGAACGACAATGAATTAAGTGTTACAGAATATAAATCTATGGTCATATTCCTGACGGAGCTTTATTCGTTCAGCCACACGATGGCGCCTCTGTACCGCTGAAAACCAGCTCCGGGGTCCATGCCCCCCCCCCCCTGTACAAGGTAAGCGTCTGTCCTCGCGCCCAACAGCAGGGGCGCTCAACAGCAGGGGTGCCAAAAAAATTGGAGCGAGGAAAGAGCCGAAGGCTGACATTTTTTCTCCAGGGTGTCCGCCGCAGGGAACCCAGCGCTGAGAGCCCCGGGCTTTGAACAGACAGACCACTTGAGGCTTGTTTTTAGACAAAAATCAGCAGACTGATCCAAGTGCAACAACTCTAAAGGACCGAGGAGAGCTCCCCGCCTCAATCCCTTCTGACAGCAAGTGAGTGTGTTGCCTGTTGTTAGTCTTGTTTTCTTTCATTATGTCTTTAATGCAGTCTAATCTCTCCCAGTTGTAATTGGAGAGATAATCTAACTAGATCAGTGCTTGGCTGGCGGGGCTCCTTTATTTCACAGAAATTGCGTCAAACTTGGCCCTGTATGGGACATTATCGTGGACATAGACTATTGTGTCACTGCGTATGTCTGTGATGGAAACAGATGAGAGGCGCTGACAGCAGAAGGTTTCATTTTGTTGTTTTGTTCCTGAACTAAAAATGTGCAGTATTTTGTTCAATTCCAAGAAACTCTGTTGGCCCAAATTATTGAAAGCCTCCCGTGATTGTTCCAGTTGTTCTCGTCATGGCCTACTCTCTTTTCAGTTTAAACTCAAGCGTTTTAATTGAAAACATGTAAAGCAAATGATAACAGTGTGTTTGTTGCAGTGTGTTTATGAGAGATTTCAGGAAGTTCACAGTGTGGGGAATAAAGATAAACACCGTGGGAACACTGGGGGGGAAAATGCAAATAGAAGAGAATAATGAAGATTCATTATAAAACGTATTTAGACTGCTGTGAAGCCTAAAATAACACTTTAGTCTGATTCACCTGAGAAAATTGTCAAGAAGGAGATGAGAATATGAAGAATTGGGTTCAGACAAATATGAGAATAAAAAGGGCTAATGATAATAAAGCTTTATTTGAATGACACCTTTCAAGAAGTGCAGCACAGAAGGGAAAATACACAGAATGAACATACAACTGGGGGGAAATGTAATTGGATCAAATTGAACAGAATGTCAGAAGAGCAGAAGGAGTCATTAAAACAAGTCTGATGGCAGATACATGTACAGATATGTCACGTTTTCACCTTCAGAATATTGCTGTAATTCTTTACAATAACTGATGTGGTCGCCCATGTGTCATTTATTTTGGCTCGAGTTTGATTAAATTAAATTAATTTTAGCCTACTTTTGATATAAACTGGCACCACATTCCCCTTTGTGTTTAATCCCATTCGTCGGTGTCTTTTTCATTTGATTTCCGTCCCATTGCGTCACTGACACCGTTAATTAGTATTGGCTGCAGGTGTGTTCTAATGTCGGCACCACACACGCGTGCACACAAATAGGATTGAGGTTAATGCGTATTATCTTAAATTTAAACCGCGGGTTTGCATACATATTTAAACGGCCTTTGTTTTGAGATGAATTAAAGCGCAGCTCGGGGCCGGGCCGGGCCGGGCCGGGCGGGCTGTTACCCCCAGAGGATGGTACAGCAAATACAGGAGGAATGTTGATCAGCTTACAGCGGAGCCGGGAGGTGCTCGGGATTTGATCGGCCGTGATGCTCGAATAATGAGCCGTCGGTAGAACGGGCTGCACCTGCAATAACATGGAGAGCAACACGCCTTCTGTCGCCTATACATGAACAGAATTCATTAAGCGGATTGTGGCCGTGCTTGCGCCTCTGGACTGGTTTTACAACATGTTATTCTACACGCATTTACAATATTGTGTTCTTCCACCGCTTTATGTGTCAATATGCCAAATAGGGTTCACGAGTCGAACAATAAATTATAAGAAATGTCACCGCGTAAATCAGTGACCTTTCCAGCGTGCTTTTACGCACACTCTCCTCTGATAGGCTACATCAAATTGCAAACACTCATCATGACAAACCAGATTTAGCTGTTGCTCTTTAACCTATACACACTGAGAGAGGGGCATATAGCCATATGAATGCAGTTAATGAGGTAATGTGCTGCTGTCATAGCCGAGGGAGCAGGGGCCACATTTTCTGTGCCAAAACGAACCCCTCTCCCTACGCGCACGCACACGCACACACACAGCAGACCATCCTCATGTTGCAACCACAAGCCAATACAATAATATATTTACATTGATGCTCCACTTATATTATTACACAGATTTAATACAACTATTAAAACGTTTAAAAAAAAGTGCTGCTTTGACGCACAAGCGATAATAAATCCAACATGTGTTGGACTATTATTAGGATTAATAAATTATAGCATTCTGCATCTGCCTGTTGTTTCTGTGGGCCCCGGAGCCCTGCTAGGGCTACTCGTTTTCAACAGGTTCAGCGTTGTGTTCTCATTACGACCTCCATATGGCTGCGAACAAAGCGAGCCATGGGGCATTTAGAGCAGGCATCGCAGTGATAATCAGTCCGTAAAGCGGCGGAGGTATTTGTTGTAAAAGTGAGAGCAGTTGAGTTGTTTGAGAAAGAAAAAAATAAAAAATGTTGAAGCAAGCGGTAGTTTGGTCAAGTGTTTATGTGCGTCTGTGCGTTATTTTGGCTACAAGAGTAAATTACACGCATCACCAAGTTACAGGTAAAATGAAACGTAAGTTAACAAAACCCAGAACACAGTGGAATATTTAGACGCCTCTCTCACTTTCTCTCTCTCTCTCTTTCTCTCTGTCTCCCTCCCACCCTCTCTCTCTCTCCCTCTCTCTCTCTCGCGCGCGCATACATAGTTGGGAAAATCTGGGTTTGATTTTAACGGGGAGTAGCCTACCTCGGGCTCGCTTTACAACCTATGGATGTATTGGACGGCTTTCAGTTGGTTTGAGCTTTGGGCGCGGATGCAGTTGGTCCCCCTCTCGGCTGACGCGTTTCTCTTTAATATCTTAACAACGCAAGTGTGATAAACGCGAGACACTTCGTTTGGAGAGGACAATTTCCGACGCAGGACAACCTTTAGGCTAATTGGTGTGGATCTCAGGGGGACGTCCTTTTTTAAATTCAAAGACAGCGACATTCACCACTTGACACTGGGGTAAGTTTATAATTTACGGGTCGTTGTGTCGGTCTATTTTAGGCTACATCCAGCGTGTTTTCGGGAGCAGATTTCAATTTTACGCACCGCTTATTCTGTTAGAAAAGAAGCGAGTGACACATAACGCTTGCTGTGACGGGTTGTGCATTAGGCTACCTGTCATTTGTTTTAGATAAAGGCAATGACTGTCATTACTTTATTATAGGCTGAGGTCGTGTGACCGTAAGTATGTGTTTGGGTCGCTGAATCAGCGGGGCGCGTTGGATCGCAGCTGCGGACGCCACAGACAGGTGTCAGCCTGCTCGGTTTACAACTATAGCCCCTGGGTCGCAAGCAAAACAAAAAACAAGCAAAACAGCCCGCGCCGAGGATTTAATACGAGGTACAAGAGGTGGACTATACGGAGCCAGTGAGCTTTAATAGCGACTTGGAATCAGAGCCAAGTGCGGATGCCAAAGCAAGCAGCGCGCTTCTCGTTCCCGTCTTCCTCGACACTACCCTGGCCAAGTCTCCAAAATGCGTTTTGTCGCTTCTAATATTTTCCCTTTTCACTTTAACGCCACCACTTGCATATTGAAAAACATTTGTGTGAAAAAACATGATTTTTCAGTATTGAAGATTAATATTGTAGATCAACTTTTAAAGAGAAAATGTACAAGTACTTCTCTGTGGTTAAAACATGATGATGAGCTTGATTTGACAGTGTGGTCAAGGCGTGACGGGTAACATCACAGTGAGGATGCACTCTCTTATCTACTCACAAGCAGCAACAAGCCTGGAAGTGAAAGCGAGAGTCCCGTGCAGATTGCTTATCTTAACTGCTTCAATAGACTTAAAGTATGCCCCTGTTGCACACCGAAACAGTGTCAGCCACTTGACCTACTTCTCACCACAAATGACTGGAATCAGTCCACGAAGAAGGCCTCTGAATCCTCACGGCTCACTGAGGTCAGGGAGGATGTGAACCGCCAAACCAGGCGACATGTTTAAGTCGAATGCGTGTGGGAAAGCGAGGTGCTGTTAATCTGGCAATCGCTTCCCTGTTTTTGCAAATCAATCATCATTGTTTAATTGCATCATTCCCTGCTTGCATCAATAACACAGCGAGGGAGGTAGAGCCAGGAGCAGCTGAGGGCACATGATGTGGAAGCTAATCCAAGGCAACATAGTGCAGATTGTGTGTGTGTGTGTGTGTGTGTGTGTGTGTGTGTGTGCACTTGTATCATGGTATTTATGAACCCCAGAGAAAAGTGGCTGGATTGAGACGGCGAAAGCTGCAGTAACATAAGCAGATCGTTCTCTTCTGCTTGGAAAAGCAGGATTCCTCAGAACTCTTGGCTCCGTCCACCTGAGCGAGTAAAGTCAACACATCCAATGTATTTTTTCTCTCCGATGGCTTCAACAGTTTGACGGGGCAAAGTAATCTCTCTTTCTGCCAGTCCTTCCCGTTCTGTTTTCCGCTGGGTTTCCATCCCTTCTTTCAGTCAATCGTTTGTCATTTTTGAACAAATGAGCTCGAGCCAATTTTGAAAGGAGTTGCTCTGTTCATGACCCTGCTGGTGAATCAGTGAGATCAGAATGATCACCTTTCATAATACAGATGTTTCGCCGGAGCAACATCCAGCTCTGGCACCTGATTCCACAGCAAATATAACACTCTTTTTCTTGAATTGCGGTCTAACATTGTGATTTGACTCAATTTCTCATGTAGAAATTTGATGTTCTTTCCCTCCTGGGTGATTTCCAGCCCCTATATGATTTAATGTTTCGACCTGCATAAGGAGGTGGTGATAAAGTACCCACAGACACTCAGTCACAAACTCGCACGCTAATTGTCTCCACTAAAGACGTGAGAATGCTGTCTTACCGACTTAAGTGGCCAGGTGTTTTCTCTTCAAGTGACAAATTGGGTGTGTGTGCACTTATGTTTCCTGTTAAAATACCTGTCATTCGTCAGCATGACACCCAAGATGTCTCGCACTGTGTGAAGAGGATCCAGGGGCCAAAGATCCACATGCTTCCTCCTGCCACTCCCTGCACCCTGCTAGGCCTGAATGTGTCAGCCACACATTTCATCCAGATGCAGAGTGATGCGTGTGTGTGTGTGAGGTCCGCAAGTGTGTCTGTACCCAGTTATCAGTATCCTTTTCTGACTTGGACACACGCAGTAGATGTCTTCTGTATTGATTGCAAACTCCGAGTTCTCAGACATGATGAGCAGGCAGTTGATTTCTCCTTTCCGTCTGATCAGTTGTTAACGGATTGACAATTTACTGGATTCGTGTTTGGCTCTCCCTGTACTATATGCTAGCTGCTAGCTTAGACCTGCTCATCTCGTCGACAGTTATTCAGAGGACGTTTTTCGTGGTCCTGGTAATCCAAATAAATTTTTATCTCCTTATTTTCCAACTTTAACTTTTTTATTTCGTTTCTAAGTCGTTATTTTTATAAGAAGCAACATGTTGTATTGTATACCTGGGGGAAAAAGTCAAAAAATGGCCTATCAGAATAAAGTTGAAATAGCAGACTGCAGCCATGATGTTTGACCAACTCCTTGCATGTTAACTTCTTAGCGCAGAGTATCCTCCCAAGTAGAATGACCGCATCAGTTGTTTCAGCATGTGTCGCAAATCACAATAGACCAAGATCTTTAGCAGCTGGTGTGGGGTTTGTGTGTGCACCGATTGTTCCTGAGGGTCGAGGGGGGAAAACACAAATTCCCACCGTGACTCCTTGGGGGCTCTGTATTTGTGCCCCAAAGCGTTATCACATCACAAAACAGATTCATTTTTCCAACAGTGATTGGTAATGGTTTTGGAAGTCTCAGACAAATGGTGTCGGGACAAATGAATCGGTACTTTAAAGGTCCCCCCCCGGTCTGTGTTAACGTTATTGAGGTGGAGGAATGAGTGGAGATACGGAGGAGAGGAGCAGGGGAAGAGGAGAAAGGGAGTTTTCTGATGAGCCATAAGCTTTGGCATCCTTCACAATGCGTCTTGCTGTGTGAGTGAGGACACGCACTTAAAAACGAGTGGAGTGCATGTGTTTGTCCGTCAACAACGTGTGTGTTTAAGTGTAGTGTACGCAACCGTGCGAGTATTCTAAGCACTTAATAAAATGATTTGTGGTTGTTGTTTTTTGTTCCCCCTGTGAGTTCAAAGCGGGTCCTGGCTTTCGGCTGTGGGGTAGAGGTTGCTCTTGTGCAATGGAAAAAAAAAAAACAACAAAAAAAAAGAGACCGTTTTCCTGTCAGGGGGGCTTTTTGGGAAAACCGCGGCTCTGCCTACCGCAGCCAGCCTTCAAAGGCCTTTGAAGGAGTGCTCACCTCTCCTCTCCTTAAGTCCTTCCATCCATATAAACGAGCTACTTCCTCTCATATCCACCTCACCTGCCTCTCCCTGTCCAACTGCTGCAGAGCTGCGGTCAGGGTTATGCTCGGGTCCATGGGAAATGTTCAATCAAGGAGCCCCCAGTCCACCCACGCGCTCTCAAAACAGCACACTTGGACCTCTCAGCATTTCTTTCTTTACACGTCTTCATCATCTCTGTCGCTGCTGCATGGACCTTCATCCGGTGACCAACACCGAGAATGAATCTGTGTCTCTGCCCACCGTCTCAGGGCGGTGTGTGTGTGTGTGTGTGTGTGTGTGTGTCATCACTTTCTCTGCGCATCTTGACGGCACATGTAGAGGAAATCTGTCTTGTATTTTGAAAGCAGATCACAGTTTGACACAGGAGGCTGTAAATCTTTGAACTCTTGTCCCTTCACTCCCAATTCCCTCACCCTGTCAGTTCAAAATCAGAGAACAACTTTTTCCTCCTTCACGCTCAAGTTCACAGCTATATTCTTCCATTTACTTTATTCGGAACTGAAGTTTTGTTGGACGTCCTAAGTAGTTTTAATAGTAGTTTAATTTACTTTAGCGGAAATCTGGCACATACTCGGCATCACATTTGTGCTTTGTCTCCTTTTTTTCTTCACTTTTTCTTGCTCAAAACAAACACCGTAAACTGCAGCACTGTTCTCGCTGCACGATGTTTGGATGTGTTGGGACATCAAATCAGCGTGAAATTGAAACACAGAGCCCTTCTTATTCTACATATCTGCCTTTTCTTCTTTCTCACTAATTAACCCTGCTTCACCCAGAATCTGAGTCACTGCTGAGCAGAACTTTCGGCCTGCTCAGGTCTTTTCCCCTACGCTTCCCTTTTCTCACCAAAAACACTGACCTCACACAACACTTCATCAACAGAAAAATACACAACTTGTCCTATCAGCATTTTTCTCCTGCTTTCGGACTAAAGTGTATATTTGCATGAAATAAAGACAGCGGTAGCTTTGTACAACTGTCTTTGAATCTGTGAGAATGATCCCGACCTCATATCCCACCTTGCACTGTCCGAGTTCTCTCCTCCTGTTCCGGTTCTGGATCAGGTTCTGTTGATGTAAAGAGCCGCTGTTGGACTCGGGGGCCGGCCGTGTGGGCTTGGCCACAGAAGCTGCTGCATTCCTCCACTGGGCGTTCTGCTTTTCTCCCGACAGTGTCTCTTTCTGCCAGAGGCAGAGATGGAAAGGCAGAGATTATTTCATATTTTATGTTTTGTGATGCTTTTTGGATCCTCCTGCTTTGTGATTTAGAAGTCACAAGCGCTTGAGAACCTGAGATGTATTATTGGATTATTATCCTGCTGATGGGCAGAACTGTTCCGGCAGCATTTGGAAGTGATTGTGAACAGTTTTGAAGGTTGGAATAAGAGTAAAGCAAAAAAAAAAACAATGGACATTTATCAGATTAAACCTTCCAGACACACTCACACAGAGACTCTGAGAAGAAATAAGCAGACTTTAAAAATGTGTCGGTGATCCCCCGGCTAATGACGCTCTCAGCTGTGAGAGTTGACCCCCTCCTGCCCTCGGCCCTCCCTGCTCCTCCTCCCCTTTTCCTCAATCCCTAATGAATGCCAGCAAGGAACTCGTAGCACCCTAAACCCACACACACACACACACACACACACACACACACACACACACACACACACACACACACACACACACACACACACACTCATGCAGGCTTTACACAAACAGCAGGATCGTCGTCACCGCTGCGGAGACGGCCATCATCAAGTGGAATTCAGGCCACTAATTTCTGACCCCGGTTACCTGAGGCCTGTCAGTCATGTTGATTCATCTGGACAGGTTTATTGAACTATTAAACGTGTGTGTTTGTAAGTGTATACAGATGGAAATGATGTGATTGGTGCTGAAATAATTATTTAATTAATCAATAAGTCGATTGACAGAAAATCAATCCCTTAAACTTTTGATAATCGAATGTCATTTCAAGGAAAAATGGCAAATAATTGACATTGTCTTGGATAAAATATATATATTTTTAAATCTCTGTATTAGACCCTGGGACGTTTTTCAGGTGAATAGTGCCAACAGCAACCTCCTCCTCAGTGCGTGTACTGTGTTGCTGCTCTCACTGTTCCTTTATATTCATACAATACATCTTTCTACAGCGATAATGAGACTGGAGGTGGTCCCGTTGTTAGCCTATTAAAAAGTCCTCCATGCTTGTGGGCAGCCACTAATAACCCCACCAGGGATTACTGTACAGCAGGCTGGAGGGACAGCAGGGGACCAGTTTGGGCCTCAGCTTGCTGTCATCCAAGAGAGGCAACCTATAGACCTCCATTCACTCCCAGTGTTAGTGGGGCCACCACGCCAACTCTCTAGAGCAGCGTGAAAAGCCCCCACTTGGGATATACTAAGTGGCTCAGCTGTCCCTCTCCTATCCTCACCTCCCATGGCGCCCCCCCCCCCTCCTCTACACCCAAGCCAAATAAAGCCTCTCAGCGACTTCTGTTTTCCTAATCTGTGAACTCTGACAGAGGCGCCCACGCTTGAAAGAGAGACAACTCAACATGAGATGATCTCCCGGTGACAGGGAGAAGCTGAAAAAACGTTGCTGAAACCACCAGACCACCCTGTCATCTTCCTGTTCCCGTCTTCCCGCCTCTCTCTGTGACTCCCTCTACTCCTACCCCGCCTTTAAAACAAGGGAAATGTAATATAGTTTCCCTTCCTTTTCCCCTCCATCATCTACCTTCTCTAATTGGCCGTCACTGAGTGATTAAGACCATTGACTACGTGCCAATAGCCAAATCGCCCCAGTGGTCTTTGTGGTGAGGCACAACCTTTTATGCAGGGATCTTCCACTCTAAAAGCCCCATATACTTGCATGCATTCACACACACTGCCCGTATTACTAACGGGCAAATGATTTAACACTGCTGAGGATTGTAGCACGTCGGCACAAGTACATTTTCCTCGCCATTAATCCACAGAGGAATGTTGCCGTGATGAATTGGCTATGCTGTTTGTATTTGTCACCACACTCCCCATGCAGCCATTCACTGGGAAATGGCTGAGCTGCTCCATGAGCAGTTTGTCTTTTAAGATTCCAGCTGGTCGTGTGCTACTTTAAAGGCACATTGGGTGATCTAAATGTGGACGCAAGAGTATAGCCAATATGCATTAATTTGCTTTCGTGCGGAGAGTTTCACGCAACGATCAGAACCACTTCAATGTTTCGTACGCGATACATGAAGCCGGCAGTGCTTCTGTGTGTTGTTCATTGTCTTCTTCGGAAAGACGGACACATGAGCCTGCAGCTGCTGCTACTTCAACGAAAGACAATGTCTGCCCCCACCGAGGTGAAACTGTGGCTTGTTGAACACTGTCAATGCTGAAAGCAAAGGATTTTCTTGCCGTAACAGATTCTTAGCATTTCAAAGGTCAGCCAGCTACACCGCTGTGCTGACATCCTGGCAAAGCTTGCGGATCCAGGAGAGATTTTGCGGAGCTGGCTCACATTTCGCAGTGTTAATAGCTGAGTAGAGTACGTTTTTTAATAAAAGACCTGCACCTTGCCAGAGCTCAGTGTTGCTGGACTGTCTCAGACGAGCGTTAGCACTTGCTGCGAGGCTAGCGTCTATTTCGGAGGGCTTAAAGAGTGGAATTAAACAGCCTTGTCACTGTTCTCTCTCTGTTTAACCTACACGCTCATCTGCCAGACGCGCCTGACAGCACCAGAGCCTGGAAGAATCTCCCAGCAGGCCCGGCAGCACACGGGCCGCACCATATTTAGTCATCCAAAGTCCAGACACAGACCAATGCAGTCCTCCACCTTAATCTGTCTCCTCTCTCTGTTCCTCTCTCCCCCTCTCATATTTTACTTCCCTCCCTCGGTCTCTGTCACTTTCCCTCTCTCTCCTACTGCTTCCATCCATATCCGTCCTCGCTCGCCCTCCCTCGAGTCATTTTTGCTTTATCACTGTCCCTCGCTCTTTCTCTCCCCCTCGCATGTCCCTCTTTTCCTTCCTATCTACTGTAACTCTTCTTTCCTTGTGCCTGTTTATCCTCTTTTTCAGTCTCTTAACTGTCAAGTAGCTTCCTGCCTTTTTTTTTTTACTTTTCTAACTTCCTCTTACTCCCTCAACAACATGCCCATCAAACACAGTCTGAATAATTCCCTCTCTGTCTTTTTTCTTTTCCCCCTCACCTGTCATAATTCCCCCCCCCCCCTCCCTCTCAGAGCCCCCCCACTGTCTCTTTTCTTGGATGAACATGCTGCTGATGGAAGCTGGGCCTGGATGCTAATGAGTTGCTAATTCTATCAGCCCTTCTCTCCATGCCCTCCCAAGTGGGTGTCGGGGCCGCCAGCTTCACCACGGCCAGCCTTTTGATGGAGTGCCTCGGCTGATGAACTCCCTCCTGCGTGCCCACTTTAACCTCCGCGTCCTCAGACACATGTCATTGATCAATGTCCTTATCCGTCCTGGCAAGGCCCACTCTTACTCCGATCATTTATGAGCTGGCAATCCATTTTTCACATGTTAAATATGGTAATAGCAGGGGATATTTTTTATTATAATGTTTTCATGTTCAGGTCTTTCTCCAAGTGGCTACTTCAGAGCTTGACGTGACGGGAAATATACACTTGCCTCTTTATCCCGAGTATAGTTCAAATCGAACCAGGAAAGACTGAAAAGACTTTTTAAATTGTGTGTAATTATCTTCCGTTTTCTAGGATTGACATAAGAAGCAGTTATTCTTCCACTTTGGGACATTTCCTTCCTCGCTATATTCTGCGCTGTATAATTCCCTCACACTATTTTCCTTTAACACCCAATCTGGGCTTGAGCGGAGGCCAAATGGCTGGGTTTAAGCACTTGAGCACAGAAGAGTGGTCCTATTTACCAGGCCACTGGGCGCTTTTTCTGAGGGGTTGCTAGCTCAGGACCCCTCGCATAAGAAAAGAACGAAACTTTTGTTTTTCCGACTCCTCTTAAATCCGTCTGTCTGCCTTCCCCGCTTGACTGAAGTGGATACAGAGGCGGCCTTTTGTTCTACCAAGATGAAGAGGGATGCTGTAGTATAAGAGGGAGAGTGAGGGTAAGAGGAGGTGGGTGGGATTCATTGTAATTTAATAAATACCTCGCAAAGAGGGCTGGGGTGCCTTCTCAACCCCTCAGCTGTCTGTTTTGAAATGGGGCTCTTCTGGATTTGACACCCAGGGAAGTAAAAAGGGGATTAAGGAAGGAAAAGCCTCGGGCTATAAACATCTCTTTCTCTGTCTCCCCCCCCCCCCCCCCCCCCTCGCCTCAATCCTCTCTCTTTGGGACCGAGAGGCCCCTCGTCTAGCTGCGAGCGTATGAATGATGTCATCCAGGTACCTATCTTGACCCAGAGATTTAGAAAGGCTTGAATGGAGTCTCATAGCCTCGGTTCTTCTAATGCGCAGAATAATCCTCACTTTTTGGGGCATTTTCTGGTTCACTGAATGAAGATAATGCTGCCTTCTCCCAGGTCAGCACTGCGTAACAATACTGTTGCTATGGTTGGTTTCCCTGTCAAATTCCCGCAAAAATCAGCAAGAGCTTAAAAGTAGAGCCGTGTCTTCATATAAAGAAATGGCTCCCTTTTTCCTGGGCACTCTCTTAAAGCACAGGTTGGACTCGGAGGGTCACACACGGTCCACTGCTTTGCAGCATGACCAGGGATTATAGGGTGACTTCTGCCATGCTGCTCAAGCATGACCACAAGGCTTGGCCAGTTTTGACCTGAATGGAAGTACTGAATGAGAGGCCGGCATTAAAATTCCGGATGCAGTCACTTGCAGTCACTAATGTCTCTCTTTAAATGGTCACATCCTTTCTCTAGGGGCCCCTGTCTTAACTGTCTTATCCTTTGACAGGCTTTTAGTCGATGAAAACATTCACTTGCAATGTTACAGTACAAAGGATACAATGCCATTTACTGTCTAAGGGCAAAAATAATTCGATTTTAAAGATGCACACTTGTTTTTATGCAGTAGAATTAGATCAGCAGCACTTTCTGTTTCATACCCTATTATGGTAAAAGTATGTCTATGACATTGACCTTTTATGTTTGTTTGTCTCTCTTCCAGGAAGGACTCTGGTCAGCCTGAAGTGAAGGGTCACTGAGCTCAGACACTCTCCTTCCAACTATACACACATAAGGGGAAGTCCCACCGACGGACACATCTGAACGACGACACGTACAACTTCACATTTACACACAGACTCTTGTACACACGCACAAAGACCCATCCGTGCGCACACACACACACACACACACACACACACACACACACACACACACACACACACACACACACACAGGGCCTCTGAGCAGGATGAGGGAGCCCTGGAGGTGCCTGCTGGGCCTGTGCCTCCTGGCATGCTCGGCTTCCACCCGCAGTGCCGCCAATCCCTTCGCAGGGCAGCAGACCCCGCCAGACCCTTGCTATGATGACACAGGCGCAGCCCGTCGTTGCATCCCCGAGTTTATCAATGCTGCCTTCGGCAAGGAGGTGACGGTGTCCAGCGTCTGTGGCCGGCCTGCGTCCCGCTCCTGCAGTGTGGTGGAGCGGAGCGACGATCGGCCCTCTGTGCGCTCGTGCCAAATCTGCGACGCGGCTGACCCTCGCCGTGCCCACCCTGCCTCCTACCTCACGGACCTGAACTCTGCGCACAACCTCACCTGCTGGCAGTCGGAGAATCTGAACACCTCGCCGCACAACGTGACCCTCACCCTTTCGCTCGGTAAAAAGTTTGAGATCACCTATGTCAGCCTGCAGTTCTGTTCCCCACGACCCGAGTCCCTGGCCATATACAAGAGCATGGACTACGGCAAGACCTGGGTGCCCTACCAGTTCTACTCCTCACAGTGCCGGCGCATGTACAATCGGCCCAACAAAGCATCCATTACCAAGCAGAACGAACAGGAGGCTCTCTGCACAGATGGCCACACTGACCTCTACCCGCTGTCTGGAGGACTCATTGCTTTCAGCACTCTGGATGGACGGCCCTCCGGCAAAGACTTTGACAACAGCCCCGTCCTTCAGGACTGGGTGACTGTCACTGACATCCGCGTGGTCTTCAGCCGGCCCCAGCTACCCCGGGAGCTGGGACTGGGGGCTGGAAGCAACAGCGGAGGAAGGGACGACGACCCCATGGCGGTGACGACAACGCTGCCTACTTATTTCTATGCAGTGGGAGACTTCCAGGTGGGCGGCAGGTGTAAATGCAACGGACACGGCTCGCGCTGCCTGAAAGACAAGGAAGGCAAACTGGTGTGTGACTGCAAGCACAACACGGAGGGACCCGAATGTGACCGCTGCAAGCCCTTTCACTATGACCGGCCGTGGCAGAGGGCCAATGCCCGCGAGGCCAATGAGTGTCTGCGTAAGTCTTTCCCTCGATCTGTCGTTCTTTATGTGCTTTTAACATGTTTCAGTTCGTGTGATGTGGAACATACCATCGATTTCTCTGTACCTGCAAACGACACAGACAAATATAGCACAACAGATTTTCTGAGAGGACACACAATGGCTCTATTACTTTATGTGTTGCATTTGTGATTAACAATCATAGAAGTGACGAGAACGGAGCATGCAAATGTGATGGGGCACAATTCTTAGCTCAGTGAGTAGATGGAAATAAGAAATTATTTGACGATACAAGTGGTTTCTTTTTTTTTGTTGGCTAGTGCCGGCTCTCAGGATTTGGACATCAATGTAAAACAAATAAAAATGTATCCACATTCACAGAGGGAAAGAGAGTCAGAAGAGAAGAGATTTAACTGTGGTGACCTGTGTTTGACTGTCAGGGGTAATTCAGAGTTTTGCCAGAACACACCGGAGAGGTTTGTGTTTGTACAAGTGAGGACTTCTGGTAGCAAATAGTGGGTGAGCTTGCCACTTTTGGCAACGTTTCTTAAAACCACGAGGCCCATCCTTTTCCCTTGCTTTTCCCATCAGCCCCTTCTGTTTACCGTTGCTCGACAGAGAAACAGCCCAATTCTTAACAAAATCATGATTTCTGGACTTGACTATGAAAAAAAACCCCTTCTTTTTCACAAGCAAGTCTAAACAGTGGGTGACAACAGCTCGAGTCATTGGCACACCGCTACAGCTAAGCCATCCAAGAATGTTTTTTTGGCAGTGTTCGCCTTCACCTCAAGACATGTTCTGTAAAAGTCATCCAGACGTACTCTGGAAGGCTGCCAAGTCAAATTATAGCGATTTCTCTGGCAATTTTTGTTAATGTAAGTTGATTACATACTGCTTTAGGCTTTAATGTGATATTTGGTCCGGATATTAAGTTCATGGATGTACAAAGGTTTTAGACGGCTGCCATGTTTTTAGCAGGAATACGTTCTCTAATATGTGGGTGTTTCTTTGGTGGTCATTTTAACAGCGTTTCTATGTTAGTATAAATAGACATAGGTGGAACTTAATTCAGGTCAATTTTGCTTGTCATAAAAATTTGTTTAGCGTAGGAAAATGAAACCATTTGAGAAACCACTGTCCCCATTTCAACCTTTCCCCGTAATGAAATAAAATTACAGCTGGAGAAAAAAAAACAGGAGCAGAACATTGAAAAACAGTTTGTATTTTCCTAACATGTTATAATTGCCCTGTGAGCTGGCATGAGATCATATTTAGCATTGAACAGTGCCAGATCTGTTTAAAAGCGACAGAGAGTGACAGAGCCAGAGGAGCAAAGCCAGTTTATCCTTAAACCGGCCGATGAAGACAACATTCCCTCTCTCTGTCCTCTGAAACCTCTCAGGCCAACACTACCCAACTTTGACTCCTCTGTCCTTGACACCCTCACTTACTCAGCCCTCAGATACAAGCACTCGCACACATAACATCGCTCCTTCTACAACAATATCCTGTATATCCCTCGGTTTTCTCTTGCTCATACGTTTTGCACACGCCCTCTTTCAAATGTCCTGTAGCTGTTTCCGAAATGTTACACCCGCTTCCCGTAGAGCTCTTCTCGGCGGGATTGGTATGTCACTTCCATCCAGAATTCCTGGACTAAACAGCCCGGCTGCACTGGCCAACTCGGATGACCTAATCCCAGTGTTGATTCGGGGCAGTGAAAGCTTATTGCAAGTTGCACGCTATACCTGACCGGACAAGCCAAAAACTCAGTCCCAGATGTCCCCAATTTCATGTTCCGAAAGCCACTTTACAGCTTATTCCGGTAGAACTGGATTCCAACATGTTCTCAAAGTAGCAGGAGAGCCTTTAAAGAAGTCTCCCCAGTGTGTATTAAAATGCATCCGTCCCTTGTTGATTTCTCCGCCTGCTTTTCTTTCTGATGCGGTGCAAAAAAAAAAGGCGGCGGGCTGCCGTGGGAGCCACTGTGGTAGCGAAGTAGAAGTATTTAGCCTTGGCAAGTGCGTCAGAGTGGCAAGTTACAGATTCAAGGAGTCCCTTAGGTGTCACCAGAGCTTTCATGGGGCCCTGTGGGTGTTTGGGTTAGAGGTAGGGTCTGAGGGGGCCGGGCTGAGCTCATGATCCTTTGTGGGGTGGTGATGGGGTTAAGCTGACAGGGGAGATGGGTTTGTGGGTAATGAGGAATTCAGAGTGGGCAGATGTGGAGCCAAATCAATAGCTGTTTCACGGCCTAGCTCAGAGTCTGTCAGTGCTTGAGAAAGCATGTGCCTGGAAGCCGACTTCACCACTTATTCACACATTACTGTTAATTAAGATGGTTTTAAGTCTTTTGCTCCCACTCGGAGCAGCCTTGACTTTAATCTTTACCCTGCACTGCAAGAACATTGTGTCTAACAGGCTGGTTTGATTGTTCGCTGGTCTTACGAAATGTTTGACATGCACCGCACCAAGATGACTGTCTGCGCTCTTGGCAAGCTTGTGTACTGTCTCCAGACACAAGCCATGCACACGCACGCCCCATCTGTCGCCTCCCTCGCTATGAATCCTGCCTCAAGACATCGGTTTACAAATCCCTGCTCTATCGTCGGAGAGGGCAGCCTCGTAAAGGAGCGTGTCTGTTTGTATTGAGGGAGACATGATGGAAAAAGATGTGATTTATCTGCCCGGAGTTTGCGCCACGGGGCGGAATGAGGAAACAGATGGATAAGAGCTATTTGGTTACTGGTTGTGATGGAGTATTGGCTTTTCCGCTGCCATGGGTCGATGCTGAAATGTATTGACTTAAAAATGCAAGACAGTGTGTCATGATATAATAGAGTCTGCCAAAGTCACTGCATAAGATGAAGTGGCCTCTTATGGAGTCGACGACAATGTCACATCCTGAGTAGTTGATCATTCATGGCGGTGTAGGAGCTACTCTACTCTTGGCCGTGTCTGCAGTCACCATGGCCCTGTTGGGCTGAGGCACCAAGCTGCTCTATTCTTTATCCCTCGCTTCCTCCGCCTCGTTCGGACTCGGACTGGAACGCTATACGAAGCCCAGGGCCAGACGCCATCCATCCCTAATGGTCCAGTCAGGCCAGGTCTGCTCCCAGTGTTGCTGCAGGCACACTGGTATGCATTCATAGCATTAAACGCCGAGGTCATACGAAGGCTGTTTGAATTGCCATTTGGGCTGATTTGCCAGAAATGCAGGTGAGCGGTTAGTGGCGGAGCTGGGTGTTCCTGCTCTGCTGCAACGACTGGGTGTGGTGTTGAATATTTGTAATAGTAGGTTTTGACATATTGAGTCCAATGGAATGAGTGATACGGTATTCTGTTTTTGCACAAGAGGAGGAGTTTCCTTTCAAATTAAATCAATCAACCAAGTCTTCACTGTAGACCCTCATTTTACAACCAGTCCATGTCATCACCTGAAGGAAATTCCCACAAATTAGGTTTTACGTCTAAAAAGTTATTGCCTGTTACATCATTGATGGTATTAGATCGTGTCTTCCACACTAATGAATGAGAAGCAGATTTTGAAGTCGAAAAGCCACGTCACAACCCTCTCAAACCTTTGGTGGGCTCAGTCTCTGTTTTTTGGAAACTATTCGCTGGAATTAGGGGGAATTTGACAGATGGGTTTCTTGGGGAGCGCAGTGCGGATCCAACAGAGGTGTGTGTGTGTGTGTGTGTGTGTGTGTGTGTGTTCGAGGAAGCGGCCAGCCAGGAACGCATGCTCAGGAACAGGACTCAGAATAAGCCCTCAGATCTGTACAGAGCTGTGGAAACTCCAAAGACCACAGAAGCACAAACTCTCTCTTTTTTTGTTTTTCTCTCTCGTCATTTCCCTCACCGACGAGGGGCAGATGTTTATTTTTTTTATGCTGATTAGAATTTCAAAATAGGCCTCCATCCTTTCACATCCCTCCCTCCACATCTCTGAGCTATGGCAAGCAGAGGTCAGGCCCGTGTTCCAGTCGTAGAACAGATTTGTCAAGACACTTTTCCGGCCCAGTGATCGAGAAATGACCTCCGTTCTCAAACTAACCACACCTGAAACCACGGCACAGTTTGTGAGTCTGCACGCTTCAATCGTGGCATGAAGAGGAGCAGGATGTGTGTCCTTTTGTTCCTACAGAACAAGGTTGTTGGGTCTCGGTTAGATCAAAGTTAACCTCACGGGATTGCTTTGAATTTCCACGTTGAACCCTCAGAATCCAGCACACAGCAGCCCGACATTTTCCTCCAAGGCCAGCTGAAATGTAGCTGTCTATCTCTAGAGGGCAACGCGATATGAAGCTCAGTGAAATGCCGAATATAGACGGGTAAGGATGGGAAAAAAAGCCAGAGCTGCCTTGATATTACATGCATGTGCCTTGTTCCTAATTTCGCTAATTGACTTAAAGACCCTCCCACCTCCGTCGCCTGTCGCTGGAGGCTAACAAGGAACCGACACTTCAATTACCTACAGTGGGACACACAAATGAGAGGGGGGGGGAGCGTGAAAGAAAGTGATTTAAAAAAAAAAGGAAACCTCCTGTGCTTTTATATAATTACACAGCCGAGGAATGTTGTTCTAAAATCAACAGCCCTATGAAATGATGCCTCTGGGGTGGCTAGCGTGAGACGCAGGGGCTGCTACAGAACAGCGAAGCCAACAAACATGAGATGTGTGTGTGTGTGTGTGTGTGTGTGTGTGTATGTTTTGAAGCAAGAGTAACCGCCCTTATCTGGCTTAGCCAACAGGGTTTGGTCCCTTTGATTGGTCTGTACTGTAGCTTTGCTCGTTGCTTTTATTCCGTCTGTCAGTATTGCATCTTTGGTCGTCGGCCAAACCCACAAGAGATTGATGCTTTTCTCGTTCCATGAAGCCACCCGTAAAGGCCCTCTGGCAGGCAGGGAACACGGTGAAACAAATGTTAAGGACAGCAAAGTGTCAAATAACAACGCGAATGTCAGCCGGGTTAAAGCGCTGGATCCCTCGGAAATGCTCTGCGGCTGCCTTGAGGCCCAGTGTGTGTGTGTGCATGGGCATCTCCTTGTGCATTAGCGAGAGACGCATGTAACCTAGTAGTGCGATGTGGCGTTTCATCCCTGTGCCAAAGCAAACTGGTGGAGCTGCAGCGTGCCCACCCTGCTCTCCCTGCAGGCCCCCATCGACTCTCCCCCACAGATGGTAGCAATCACCTCCTGAGGTGCCCGTCACCGCCGGCACTCTCTTCCCCTCTATCCTTGTGTAACTGACTCTTGTCAAAGACGAAAACCCTCTGCCTGGTCTAACCCTTCTGCTACCTCTTCTTTTATTTCACATATATTTCTCTTTTTGCTGAAATCAGCCTTTTTTTTTTCTTCTCTCGTCGGATTCTCTATTAACAGTTTGCTTCTTTTTTTTTTTTTTATGCTGTCGCAGGCCTCTGTGCTCTATTGCCTGAGGAAACATGTGGTTTTTGGCTGCCAGCCGGTGTTGCTGGTGGCAGCACGATTCAGAGGCTGTTGGGAGAAAATATATCTGCTTTTTTTTTTTTTTTTTTTTTAACAATGAGCGTGTGATAATCGCTTGGCTCCCTTCTTTTAACTGTGGTTTGTCTGACTGTGGCTGACACGGTTGCGGTCATATTATTTGAAATCATATGTGTCTCGGCACACATTCGTGTATTTGAAATGTTACTGTATGTGTCAGTTTTCGGGGGCAGTATGAGTCTAATGTATAAAGGCTAAATGAATCCCTGACAAAGTAAAGGGACCCTTATGATGTCATCAGGGTAATCTCGAATTGGGCTCATTTCAAATAAAAAGAATGACTTTGTGTTCGTTACTGTAGATCCCAGCTTCTTATCTTAATATTTTCCTCCTCACCCTATATCGTTTGACCTTCCATGTTCCTGCTGTGGGTTGCCCGTCGTCAGCCCCGGACTCTTCTGCTTTCTGTGCATTCACATACAAGCTTACGTCACAAGCTGAACAGAGACAAAGGTTTTCCCTCAACAATTCTACTTTCATCTCTGGCCGCAGAGGTACATTTACACAGTAGGTTCCATCTGTCACTTCTATTTCTAAACCAGCCCAGGCATTGCATGCATCGCCCTGGCCTGGACCTCCATGGTTGTGTATGCCAAGAGTCATGGCAACACCTGTTTTACCTCGGTTTTCACTGATTCACCGTGATAATTTAATTCCACAACAGTCGTCTACTTCTGCCCCGTTTGCTCAGGACTGCAGGAAAAAGAGCGACCGAGGCAGACGGAGAGGGAAGGCAAAGAAAGGAGACGGATAACACTGTTTAGATGTGGGGAAGTAAAGTGGACCGGAGAGAGGGAACAGAGCTAAAACTCAACTCACCATTGACACCAGCCCCCCCCCCCCCCCCCCAACATGGCAACCCTCCAGGCTAATCTCGTTAAAATCTTTCTTTGCCTGATGCCATCCAGAGAGAGAAACGGGAGATGTAGAAAAGGATGGAGAAGAGAAAGGGTTGGGGAAGGAAACGAGCAAAAGGAGGGAGAGGCAACCAGTGAGAGTATTCAAGATGGGCTCCCATGAAAGTAAGAGGGGAGGGGGGGGAGGCTTAGGGAAGGGGTGGGAGAGGAATTAAGGGGACTCTTAGTTCAAAAGGGCTCCCAAGTGCCGGCTCTTAAGCCCACGGCGTGATGCTAACCGCAGAAACCAGTGGAGGGTCGAGACGCGGTGTCAAAGCTAGAAGTAAAAGATGTCTGTGAGGAAGAGAACCAAAGAGCAACTGGTTCGGGGCTTTGTTCCAAAGAGGTAGAAGCTCCTGCCCACGTGATGCACACAGCAGGACTAGTTGTTGCTTCCTGTTAGTCTTCAGCTCGGAGTTCTTAAATCTTTGTCTCAGCTTGTTGTCCACAGCTCATTAGAGCCAGCGGTGTTTAAGTCTCACTTTTGTTTGACTTTTTCTTTTTGCATCTTTATTTGATCCATTTCATTTTGTGAGCAGTTACTAGAATAAATGTGTGTGTGTGTGTGTGTGTGTGTGTGTGTGTGTGTGTGTGTGTGTGTGTGTGTGTGTGTGTGTGTGTGTGTGTGTGTGTGTGTGTGTGTGTGACCACACTGTACACTGCCTTGGCTCTAATGAGGAGCTAATTAACCGGGTGTTCCCCCCCCCCCCCCCCCCCCCGGTGCCCTGAGCAGGTGGCTGGAGCAGCCAGGCGGAACGCAGCCCAAACACACAGACTCACAGTGAACACACACACGCACACACACACACACACACATGCACACACACATGATGGAAGGAGCCCGTATAGCAGAGCCTGTTTGGCCAGGCGGAGAGGGCACCCAAGGGGGGCTGCAGCAGGTCTGGACAGCAGCCTGGGCCAAGAGGGGAGATGTGGAGGTGGGCGAGCGGCCCCTCAGATTTTCAAGAACCGATTTTAGCCATGGGATCTGGGTTTTGCACTGGCATCCACAATCAATTGGCTGTGCATACTGGCTTGGCTTTGGAGCCGAAGGAAGAATGAGGTTAGATTAATCCCTGACATATGGAGGAGAGTCGAGAGGTGGTGCACTCCACAAGCACTCTTGCATTTTATTTGTTGAGTGCAGTCTTTACGGGCCAATTTGTCATAGCCGACATGACAGACCAGTCCGTGAGCTTGTTAAGGAACCTGTTAAGCAAGCTGAGATAGAACAGTGGTGAGTTCTTCTGTCTACCTTACCTGAAATATTCCCTAATTGTACCTGTACTTAAAGAAGTAAGCAGAAGTAAGATCACAGACTGAGATGTGTGCAGAGGCATCGGATAAAAACAAGACATTTACTCCAGCAGTTATTCTCCAACATTTACATTTGGCGCTGTTCATTTTGATGACAAAGTGGTGCAACTGTTCTCTACTCTAATATTTTCCGAGGGGTTTCTTGCCATCCCCTCGTTTATTTTTGCTGCAGCATCCCTCTGTTAGCCAAGCCCGTTGCTCGTGTTTGTTGTTTGATTTCCACGACAACGCGACGATCCAGATTCACGCATCCTCAAATATGAATTGAAAAATGGCCTTCAACAGTGTTTAGTTATCCCCGCTGAGCCTAATTTGGGTGAGAGGGGGTGGTGGGGGTATCAGATTTGGGGGGGGGGGGGTGTCGGCGTGCGTGTGTGTGTTCACAAGCACTTCAAAACAAACCCATAAACATTCCAGGATCCTTGGGCAGCTGCACCTCCGAGCTGAAGTTAACTGCACACAATATGTACAACATAGAAAACACACACACGGAACCTACTCCCGTGCGTTTTGCTGATTTATTTCTCTCGGTCAACCGTAGATCACATTTTTATTCATGTTTTTTTTTTCTGTTTTTTTTCCTTGTCAAAAAACACCCAAACTACTATTTCTGTCACTAATCCTACCTGTCTGCCACAGAGCGTCTGGCTGTTGTTAAAGCCATCACTGCTACACATGTTAAATGATTTAAAGGTTTGATTCTGGAGCTTTCTCTACATTCTCCACACTTGAACATATACCGCCCTACTTCAGACTTTGTTGGCCGATCTTGTTGCAAAGCGGCGAATCGAAAAGATGCCATAAGAGGTATACCGCCGGTACTTCAGCCGGGGAGAAAATGTGATCCATCGCTTTCATGTTCTGCTGCGAGGTGTTAATGGACCCAAGTGCTCACAGCTGTGTGTGTGTGTGTTTGAGACGCTTGATCATAATCACAGTCCCCCCCCCCCCCCCCCCCCCCAACCTCGTTCTTGCCCCGGCCGCTCACCGGAGCTGGTGTGTTCTTTGTCACATTCCCTTCAGAAGAAGTCGGGCAGGCTCTTAAGTTGTTCACATGCTAACACACTAGATACACACACGCATGCACACAGATTCTCATCAGTTTGATGTGTTTTTTTTTAGTTACTTAAGCAGCTTTGTGAAATATGTAAGCATCCTTCGGTATCCTACACATCTGTAGTTTTCTCCAGGGTCAAAGGTCAATCCTCCTCTTGAGTTTACCAGTTCACGAGAGCACACCAAAACATCCAGCGGTGTCTTCACACAAACGCCGCTGCCTCGATATGGATCCATACACGCAACGGTGTTTCATTAACTGCAGAATTCCATGCAAATTGGGCCGAGTAATAACCAGATGGAATTGGGAAACGGTCTGGGAATGTGCTCCCCCCCCCCCCCCCCCCCCCTTTTTTTTTTTTCCAGGGTCTGAAACCAGGGAACACTGGACCTCTCCCAACCTGGTGCCCCTTCAGTGTGGATGGAGGTTACATAGCGTTCACTGCTCGCATATTACTTGACATACAAGTCATTCTCCTCCTGCGAGAGAGCCACGAGTCATTAACAGTCATTTTCAATCAACTGCAAGGAGCTCATCTAACGTTCTACAGATCATTGAGCTCAGTGTAACTGCAGAACTGACCTTGACTGCAGCAGGATAGTGACGACGGGGAAAGAGAATTATTTTTGCTGCCTTTTCTCATGAAAGATCTTATATTTCTGTAACGGCCGCAGTATTCTGCACAAAGTCAACTTGCATAAAAGCCTCCCAGTCCCTCAGCCAGTCTGTCTCTACTTAACCCCCATTATTGTGTCTTATTCTCTTCTAAACATCCAATGTTGTAGCATTTGTCTCAATAACACTCCCACCAGAATAATTAATATCACCTTCTGTTGTTTCTTCCTCTTTCCTCCCCGTTAAAGGGGTTTTTTGGGGAGTTTTTCCTGTTCCGATGTGAGGGTTTCGGGACAAGAGGATGTCAAATGTGTACATATTGTAAAGCCCTCTGAGGCAAATTTGTAATTTGTGATTTTGGGCTATACAAAAATAAATTGAATTGATGCCCTAATAATCCTTTTTTTTTTTGCCATTCTTTGAAAAGCAGCTTTGCTGTTTACCCCTTCCTAATTTATCTGCGGATAACTTTAAGATCTGCAGCAGTCGCCTTTGAAGCCACGGCCAAGACTTCAGGTCCCGGGTCTGACTCTGATTTAACCAGCAGAGGGTCTGGATCAAACTTTGTTACACAAACAAGAAGGGCAGGTTTCTCATTAGGCCTCTCAAATGCAAACCCAAAATGTAGAGAGTGAAGACAGAGTTCATGAATAATGTCAGAGCTGGTGAATGTGGTCTAATGGGGAGGAATCAATGGAAAAACTTGCGAGGCGAAGAGACATAAAGAAACCGGCTGGATTTCAAGTGGAACTGGGAGGGACTGCGGAGAGATATAACCTCACTTCCCATGTCCCATATATTGCGGCTCGCCTCATTTAGAAGACAGCCAGCTCGAGTCCATTCCTCTTCTGAATCGCTCTCGCTTTTAATAGATCTTATAGGAGTCTTTGCTCATCAGTGATTCATGGAATTAATGTCTCTCTATCCAGTGATTAATAACTAACGGGCTGAGAGAAGCAGAATTCATTAATTATGAAATGGAGAAAATGAGCTCTGCAAATATCACTTTTGATTGATGAGTTCTGGAATAGCAGCCAAGCACAGAGCCGCAGTGTAGGTTATACACCACTCTCTATGATACTGCCTCACTGGAAAATCCCTGCCAGCTCTCTTGTGATATACTGTACAGTAAGCATAAGTTTTACTGCAGTGCACACTTTGCATGTGAGCATTTCATCTCCGCTGACTCACATTTAGACTCCATAAACAGAAATACTGTGAAGATACTTTTACATTTTACTCAACTTTCCTCTTCCCTCTGCAGCGTGCAACTGCAACCTCCACGCCCGGCGCTGTCGATTCAACATGGAGTTGTATAAGCTGTCGGGGAGGAAGAGCGGGGGGGTCTGCATGAACTGCCGCCACAACACCGCAGGCCGCCACTGCCACTACTGCAAGGAGGGCTTTTACAGAGACCTGGCCAGACCCATCACCCACCGACGAGCCTGCAAAGGTAAAAGTCCATCAGTTAATGCAATGAGTTTATTTTTTATTCATTTGATTAATTGTTATTTGTCAAGGTGGTAATCATGATATTTTCTATGGTGCTAATTGCTGTACTGGTTTTTTTCTTTTACGTACACGGTGGTGGTCACTGCTCATGCAGCACTAAATACCCAGTTCTTCTTCTGCTGTCAGAATTTAAAAAACGTCTATTTTTTTGCTGGGAATGAATTACCAACCACTCTGTTTACTAATGGAAAAAAAATGTTATGAACAAGGATCACTTTTTTATCGCATCAATCGGTAAGAGATTAGCAAAGATGTATATTTATCCATATGGAAATGTCACGGGTTATTACTTTAAGCTCCGTTTGACTTCTCATTTGGCAATGTGCTGCGCTAAATGTTTACAAAATGTTCAAACAAAGGCTGATTGAGACGTTCTAACCCTGCTTGTACTCGTGTAAATATGTCTGAAAAAACTTTAAAAAGTTATGATTGGAAACATACAGGGTCATGGTGCATTTTAACAGAAAAATATCAGCGTGTCTAACTTGCCATACCATAGCAGAGAGAAACGAATTGATACTGTGCCCGAAGCTTTTCTGGCTGTCGCACCGAATGTTTCCCTATACCACACACCACATAATATTATCTCTTGACCAAGGCATTTCTCCTGGAAAAATGTTTTTGCCCGTTTTATTAATTCACATTTTGCAGAGAATATTTTTCGGGCCTAATAATCTGCTGGAAGCATTTCTCTCCTCCTACTGGGCCCATTGCAAAAACAGCACCAGTTTCCACTACTATGTTGCTCAGGAAAGTATTCAAACCAATAGCAGAGAGAAAGTGTGTTTTTTTTATCATGTTGATCCTGATGAAGGTAAAGAATCACTTCCAGAAAATGAGAAACGGCATTAGCGAGAGCAGCCAACGCTCATAGCCGTAAAGATCTTTCGGTTGAAAGTCTCCCGCTGGCTTCCGCTCAGTTTTCCTTCTGTAGCCGACCCAAAAGCTGCTGTAACCGAAAACCACGAGGTTAGAAATGGCACCGTATCAGGCCGCACTTGCCCATGTTGGTTGCGCTGAGATGTCGTGCCATTCGTCATGTAATGGCAAAAACTCCACGGTTACTTAAATCGCATGCCTTAGAGCTGAAGTCATTTGACCTGTCGCTGCACCGAAACACTGCCAGAAAAGCCACAATCCTGACAGATCAGCCCTGAGATGTGCGCCCACCCCCCTGTGCTAATTGTTCCCTCTTCCTTCATTTCCTGCAATACCTGGGAGTGTGACGCTCTCACAAGCCCCCCCCCCCCCCCCCCGACACTGCAATTTGTCCTTATCAAAGCCTTATGATCGGGTGGTAAACAGTTTATCTCCCCTGACCCCCCCGCCCCCCAGCAAAAAGGGCCCCAGATGTGACGGAAATGAAAGTTAACGTCTGAAAAGCCTCTGCTGAGCGTCTGGCCCCATGATTGATCAGAGCAATTCCGCGGCCTTCTCGGAGCTGTCATTTCCCTCTGCCCCGGCCCCTTGTTCTGTTCTTTCATAGCCCATGATTGTTTGTAACCATCATCTCCTCTTCCTCCCTCCAACTTCTGATTTCTTTCACCATGACTCACTACAAGCCTGTAAAACCATTGTCTTTTTCTTTTACCATGACGTCCCTGATTTCATTTTTCACCTCAGATTGTTTTGCTCTCCTTCATGTTTTATTCCCATGTGTCAGGGTCAGAGTTGCGGTATGGCTGAAGGGGGTCACGTCTGAGTTGGGAGGGCTCTGAAAGGACACGCAGGCCGTGTCTGTTTCTAATGATGCCTGCTTTGTAGATGAGTGTCCATACACAATGTGTGGAGGTAACCACCCCTCTCCTGCCTTCATCGCCACCGCTTCTTACCTCCCACGCACACAAAGCTGTCGGACTCCTGCTCTCTATCGTTCAAATGCCCAGGCACCAGCCTCTCCACGAGCCCTTTACTGTGTCACAAGCATTAAAACAGCCAGCACAGTGAAAGAAACATGGCAATCACCACATGGCCTGGCTGCAGTATATATGAGCTCTTCACAAGGTTTTTATGTGAATCCAAGCCATGCAGCTGGTATCCGTTGACCACAAGGAACATTGATAAAAGGCATTAAAACTGAGGCCTCGTGAAGAAACGCCGGCCAACATAAACCGCATTGACCGTACGTCTCAAATATCTTTCTGAAGCAGGGCATGAGGATCTGTGGACAGGAAATGCGTTATGCAACCTAATTCTAAGGGTAATGTTGGGGTAGTAATGTAGAGGCCCTGGCTGAATAACACCGATTCTAACATTAGTATCAAGGTTACCCAGTACATGTGACCACAAGATCTCAATCTCAGGTGTCACTGAGAGGGAGGAGCTGTTCAATTGATCTTCTGTTTATCAATCCTTCAACATAGCGTTATCATTAAAATAATGGTAACATCTATTCACGATGTATTCGTGCCTGAGAATTACTGAATTCAATCTCTTGATTGAATGCTGTGTGAACTCATGGGATGGTTTATGAATAGCACGCCACTTTTAAGGACATTCCATCATGTCATGTCAAACATTTTAAGCTTTTCAGGTGTCATTTCACAGACTGTTTTCATTCCCATGAAACTTGATGCGCGTTTGCAGTTTCAAACACATTGTTAAAATTCTGAATTCAAACAAAGCTGGTTAGGTTGAGGAAAAGATCGTGATAGGGTTGAATTATGGATGTTTGTTACGTAAGTTAGTATGAGTACAATGTAAATAAATCAGCGGTGGCGGTGTCCTGGGTGAAAGTCTGTTTCATCCAACCTCCTCCCTACCCGGACTTTCTATTGCCTCGGCATGAAATGACACCCACAAATCAAAAAATGAGACCAGGGCTTTTTAATAACTAAGAAACGCACATATTTGAAGACCTTTTTATTTTCACAATGCCAATAACTGCAGACAAAAAGCAGGCCTCACAAGTACTTTAGCCCATATGCATGCACACATGCACTGAGCAACACGAATCCGTTAAACTGAGCCTGTCAAAGGACTACAAATCCCAACGCAGTGCCCGTCACGTCTGCAGTCGCGAAGGCTTGAAAAGCCATCAACCTCTGAGGACGTTTTTACTGCTTCTTAACTGGCCCGAGCCCCTGCACATAAAACTTCAGGAAAGCAGTTCAAGGAGGAGAGCTGGGGGTGGAGATTGACACCACCACCCCCACACCCAGCCCGTTCAGATCTGGCAGTTGCTGTTTTTGTTTTTTTTTGCAACTGAACAATGTGGACTCCGACAGTAAACTCAAATGTCTCAACAGCCTGTGATTGTTTACAAGGGACGTGAGAATGTTACTCGCATCTTGTTCATACGGACGGGATCGAGTCGGTAGCTCGTGCTGTTCAGTGATCAGCCGGGAAACAATGGCCGCATGTCTCTGCAGGCATGACAGACCAACTCCAGACTTGTATCAGACAGATCAAATGACGGGGGGGTTTATCCCACATGTGCTTTGGACAAATCCTTTCACAGGAACAAAAAGGGGGGGGGGGGCACAAACTCCAGGAATGACAAGAGTTTCTCAAATAATCCTGTAGTTCCTGGTAACAGTGGCAGGAGTGCTGACTGATGAGGGTGGGTATGGGGGGGGGTGGGGATTTAGGTTACGTGGTTGGCACAGAGCATCAGACACGCAGTGGGGAGACCCCTTGTTGACTTGACCTCTGACATCCTGCCATATGTAGATGTGTTCCCTTTAGGTCAGTCGGGAACACTTTGTCATCAAAGCTTGAGTTTCCATGTTGGGCCTACGTGTCTGAAACGGTGGGGATTTTGCACGGACACTGGAGCATCAGATTTACGTCTCTGTGCGCAGCTTCAAACGGAGCGCAGCCACTTTGACACCTGTGGACCGGGTTGGCCTTTGCCGGAAAAAAAAAAAAAAAAGGCTAACGTGTTTCTGAAGATCTGAGCTGCAGTTAATCCCTCTCTCTCCGCCCCGCAGCCAGACACAGATGATCACTCTTGGGTCACTTTCCGCCTTTCAAACCCTCCCTTTGCCCAGTCGACAGGTGGTAGGGTCCTCAGGCTCTCCTCTCTTGAAGCAGCTAAAATATGTCCGGCGCAAATAAACACATTCACAGTTCCGTCAAGTGGTGGGAAGAAACCGTGGCATGTTAGCAGCTGCCTTCTCTGGCAAACCTTGTAAAACACTGTTAGGTTACCGGGGTTTTTCCCCAAAGTGTAATTTTGGTCTTTTCTTGATAAGCTTGGACAATTACAGCTATCTCGTTACAGTCGAGTCACTCTATTCGCTGAAGTCATTTTGCACTAGCCTGCGCCTGTTTTTCAAAGAAGTGCATCGAAAATAAGGAAAAGGAGCCGAACGTTCACCTTGCAGTTCATGGTTTGTGGTATTTCTGGCGGCATGTCAGTAGATGAGACAGGAAATCAAACTTTTTCTGCTCTCTGAATTGTTTAGTTCTGGACAGAGAATGTCCAATTTGAAGCGAAACCAATCATTCACACCCCGGAGGACTGCTCGAGAAGATGTAAAAGTCTTACATTTGTTTTGATATGTCACTGATGTGTTTGTCTGGCTGGCTTGCCGTGAAATGTTAAGTATGTGTTTATTACTCAAAGAACAAATGCGTGTTTATTCAGTGGAGTCGGAGTAGCCACGGTTTGGTTAGATTCACTGTTGTTTATGCTGTTGAGCCGGAGGCTGTGTTTGGACTACACTGACGCACTGTGCCTCTCACTCACTACCCGTTTCCCTCAAATCCTCCGCTTCACTTCCCACTCTCTGATATCTGTCATCCTCTTTAACGTCTTGTAAAGCTCTCTCAGAAGGCTTTGGACCGACACGCCAGCTCTTGTATTAAACAGCTCTTTAAACCAAAAGAAAAGAAAAAAGCCTCACGTTGCTTAAGGGGTCTTGAATAAATTGCCTAGAACCAGCAAAAAAGTCGTAAAGCTTTGCCAAAGCGAGGTGACCGGAGCATTGCTTATTGCTGTTGGCATTTGTTGCTGGGCATCAACTGAGCTTTTGGGAAGTGATGATGAAACAGCAGAGCGTGTGTCACCAGGCAGGCACCGAGCAGAGCCGAGAGAGAAGGACACAGTGTTGCTCTAAATGCATTACCCCATCCCCTACTTGTCACCTGGCGCCTTCGCGTTATTTCTCTCGTTCACACAAACATACAGTGTTTCTCCTTGCGGTGTTCGGGGAATCCAAAGCACAGAAGCCGACAGGAAAGGGCCACCTCACACCCACCGAAGTCTTTAGCCAGACATTCAGACCTCATGCAGATCTGTTCATATTACAAGATTTAATCCAGTACCCTGCGGACACTCATTATATCTGAGGAATCAGCCAGTGTCTTATGTGTGTGTGTGTGTGTGTGTGTGTGTGTCATTTTGGCAAACATGTTAAATGAATAGGGGTGTAACGGTACGCGTATTCGTATTGAACCGTTCAGTACGAGGCTCACGGTTCGGTACGCATGACGAACCGAATAAGTTTGAATAAAAAAAAAAATATATATATATATATATATTTTTTTTAAAACCTTTATTTAACCAGGTAGTCCCATTGCTATTAAAAATCTCTTTTGCAAGATGTAAGTAACAATACTACATAACATTAAGGAGCAGTTTTTGTTTTTATGCTTATGTGTTGCTAAGAAGACACCCCAGAAGATGGGTCACTCAGGTATAGTTCCATCATTGTTCAAAGTCAAAGAATAACTTAATGATGTTAGTTGTAATGAATAAATATATTTTAAAATCAAGTACATTTCTCTGGCATTTATAGTTTCCTACTGTACCGAACCGTGGCTCCACTGTATCGTACCGAACCCAACCGTGTATTTTGTGAACCGTTACACCCCTATAAATGAAGCAACATTTAATAAACTTTCTCCCTCCCTTCTTTCTGATATCACAACCCCTCCCTACCCCCCTTCACACCTGTCCCCCCACCCCCAGCCTGTGACTGCCACCCTGTGGGCGCAGCAGGCAAGACGTGCAACCAGACCACAGGCCAGTGCCCCTGCAAGGACGGCGTCACCGGCATCACCTGCAACCGCTGCGCCAAGGGCTACCAGCAGAGCCGCTCGCCCGTGGCCCCCTGCATCAGTGAGTGACTCAACTGCACACACGTCTAGCAGTCACTGCGTGACACTGTCCTCAGCTTGGTCATTTAATCATCTCGGCAATGAGTCACCGCACAAAACTGTGAAACACTGACGAGGCTTAATACGTACAATAAAGAAGTGAACTACACTACAAGCAGCACATACTCAAACCAGTGAGATTACAGAGTCTAATTGAAAGCACACTTCCCTACAGCCTAAAGTCATTCTGGCCCTCTGACAGGCACACCCGACCCAGACTCTGCACTGCATATATATACAGGACATGTGTTCTCTGGGTTTGCATTGCCACCGAAAATGCAATGATCATTTTTATAGAAAACAGCCCAAAACATGTGTGCAAACAAGTGCCCAGATGTAAAGTCAGGCAAAACTCAAACGTGATCTTTTTACGAGAGCTGGTGTGAATAACTCAAGACTTTGGTTTTTGTTGTTCCACTTGCTGTCGATGTATAGTGTGCCTCTGTGTGTGTGTGTACTCTAGTTGCAGTAGTTTGCATGTCGACTACATCAGGTTTTTAATTTCCTGTGACAAACGTGTGCGTGTGGGTTATGAAATTTGCCAGCGGGACCCGGTACATGCAGGCGTGCGTAATAGAGGGCAACTTTCCACCGCACTGTGTGCCAAGGCGGTACGATCGCACGTTGCACACACTCACGAGACAACCTCCACCAAAGCAAAGCGTGCCGCCCAGCGCCGTACCCGAGCCCCGCCACACTGTGCCACATGGTGCCGTGTTGTTTCCCCCTCACATGCAGCTCCAGTAGCAGATGGCGGATGGGCGAGAAGGAAGAAAACAACTGTGGTCATGGATGGCAGACCCCATTTATTTGAGTGCCACTGAACCATCCCAGTGAGAACAAGAAGAATTGCGTACGTGCGTTTAAGTACATGCGCTCATTTGGATACCATTACGAATAGCATGAATGACAACTGTGTGTCAATATGGCCTCATGGTGGGCATCGTACCTCCTATTGAGGCTCCTGGATCCGGAGACAGAACTAAGCCCATTAAGCAGCCAATTAGTATGATGGCAGCAACCCTCATCTGAATGATCCTTTCATCATCTGTCTGTCTTCACAAGATGTGGCCATGAGGGCACACGGGCTCAAAGTGGCTTTTAGCAGCTGCGCCTGCCTCCGCAAAGCCCAGTGCCCTTGTTTGTTTTTGTTGGCGGGGTGTCCATAATTTCAGAGACAACTGCAGCCTCCTCCTCCCCCTCCCCCGTTCCCCACACACTCCCATTAGCTTGGTTCAAACCCTCCACCTCCAAATCCAATCAACAGCAGATCCTCTGGGTGGATTCTAAGCCTGCGTTGCAGTAACTCTGTTTACGGTGAAAGCAGAGGGCCCGTTGTTAGCATTAGCATTTGTATTGGAAAGTTGAATACGGGTGGAAGGGAAGTCCTGGAGGAATTCCATGAAGCACTTTTTAGAGTAGCCAGCGGGCACAGCGAGGGTGGGCTGCATCTGTCTCAAGACGATCCAACCAAGGTTGCCCCCTTTGCCATCTGTCCATCTGTCTATACATGCTTGCATGGGGACTACACAGCAGCGTTAACCCAGCATCTGTTGGGGGAGGACGAGGACTAATCTAGTGCAGCCACCTTTCCATTTGAATCAGTGTGCCTCAGATGTATCAAGTGTGCCGACTCTGAATGGATTGACTTCTCCGAACTGGATTACTGGGCGCAGTTGTGGTGCGTCTGCTGAGTTTGGCTCAGACTTGGTCCTCTGACCTCCATTATTTTCATACACTTATACCGTCTCAGGATCCTTCAATGTATTCCTTCAACATGACAGTGAAACCACCACATTAGTCCGTGGAATGCACGGTTTATTTGAGCTCTCACCACCAATAAGTTATAAGTATCAGTGTTTATCTAGCGCGTCTGTCTGCAATGTCTTGAGTGTTTTTATGCGTGTACTTGACAAATGTCACAAGCCTGCAGTAAGACAAACCTTGTATTTTCTCTTATTGGCCTTGGTTAGCCTTGGAATACACGTTCTACTTCTCAATACTAACCTTACTCTCTTCATTTAGTTGTGGGTTTATCAGTTTATTCAAAAAACTTCCCACATACCAACCCTTTTGCTAATGAATTCAGACATACTTTGTTTCTTTGACCACACATGCACTCTCAGCGGGCATACAGCCAAATCACTTGGACCGTAACTAATATATGGATTTACATTTAAACCAGCAAAATAAGTTTGTATTTCTTGTGTGTTGCAGAAATCCCAGTGATCAACCCGACAGCTGCGGTGAGCAGCACAGAGGAACCAGCAGGTTAGTATTCGCCCTCGCCCATAAGCACCACTGCTTTATGAGAGGAACAAAAACAAAAAAAACATTTCTGGGCTTGAGTTTTAAAGTGTGGAATAAATATTAATGAAGGGTGGGTCCGCTCTTTTGAAGTTCGGCAAGTAAAACGAGTGCACTGGGACCTGCAGAATTTTTCCATTGTCTTTTAAAAAAAACCTGTGTCCTTGGCACGGTTCCCCCCCCCCCCAACCGCTAACCTCAAGTTAGTGGAGCCTCACTGTGCTCAAAGTATAGCTGCAGCTGAGAGCCAAGGCCAGCAGATAGGCAGCAGAAGCGATTAGTTAAAGTTTTAGCCGGGAGATTTAGTGGAAGGGAGAGTTTTGAGGCGTGAAAAGAGTGTTGGCAAGTGGCTGGGGGGAAATTTGTTCAGTCTCTCCCTCGAACTGTCCAATTTACGCTCCGGTCAATTACCCTCCCTTTATTTTTCATTCTGCGGCTCTTTGATTTGAATGGTGGTGTTGATTTGGAAACGTTGATTCATTGGTGGGTTTATAACATATATCATCACTCAGGCGGCAGATCACGCCCCCCCCCCACCCCACGTTGCCACAGATACTTTACTGAGCTAGTCAAAGCATATCGTTGAATTGTTCAAAAACAGTTTGAGGGCTAATGATGTCTTTAATGGCTGATGCTGACTTCATTTCACAGGAAAATATTAAAGCTGAAGGCCAAACACAGTCAGTCAGTTACAGTTACTATACCTATTAAATCAAATATTATAGAATAAATGGTTTTTATGAAAGGAAAGGTTTGATTTTGGGGAATTAACTTATTTGCTTTCTTGCCAAAAGTTCAATGAGAAGGTCTATACCACTCATGTTTATGCGGAGGATGTTGTAAATTCGGTTAGTTAAGCGCAAAGACTGGAAGCAGATATAATCCAAAAGATTGTACAAATTAGTGTTCGTCAGATATTTTTCTTTTATTTAGTTTTAGTCCTTCGTCAAATGTCCTTTTCAGTTTTTATCATATTTAATCAACCAAATCCTGTTTGTTTTATTGTCAAGTTTTAGATGACTAAAAGTCTGGGCATTTAAGCTTTAATTTAGTCAATGAAAACTGTTAACATTTGAGTCTTTTTTTAATTATCGGATTATATTGAACATTTCTGTCAATCTATTCTCGCCAAAATATCACCTTGTTTCTTTCTTCCGAGCCCCGTTGTTGTCGTTGATAACGTTAAGTGAGCAAGCCAGTTACTCTGAGTCCTCCTGATCAGTGTGCTCTGCCACTGTAGTCCTCACATGGCTCACAAAGAACAGGAAACAGAACTGTAACTATAGTTTTCGTGAACAAAATGAACACGTATTAAACAAAGGAGAGACAACAGATTGGTACCTTTGGACAAAGCCAGGTGAGCTGCTAAGCCAGCCGGCCCGCTGGCTCCAGCTGCATGTTGAACGCGCATGAAGGCAATTTTGAATATCAATGTCAAAATATTTCCTTAAAGGTGAAATATAAATCAATAATAATAATTTCCTCACATTTGCAGCTTCTTTTCTCATGTGCGACTTCTCTCATTCTGACTCTCGTATGACTCCTTTGAGCCTTTTTGAAAAACAAAAAAATGCACAGTCCAGCTCTTTCTTGTGTCTACTTCCCTGGGAAAATGTTTCGGGATCTCGGGACAAAAGAGTTGTTGATCGGCAATTCACCTCAGGCTCTATACCAAGCACACCAGAGCATCCCCCCCCCCCCCCCATCTTTCTCCTTCCTAAACTACCATAGAACGAGCTTCAACATCAGAAACCCAAGGCCCCAGGAAGTTTTTGTGTAAGGGGCGGTGGGTGCAATTTGTCCTTGTCATGGCACAGTGAGCGGGGCTCAAAGGAGCGAGGGCATCGAGAGCCCCCCGAGCCAATTGTGAGTATTTTCAGTGGGCCGGTCTTCTGGGTCAGTGGCCGGTTCACCGAGAGCTTTTCCAGGTGAACAGCCAGCAGTGAGTGACTCTTCATGGGAAAACACACACTGTCTCCCAGCCAGCGCTTTACCACTGATACCTTTAGGCCAGCCACTGTATACCACACACACACACACACGCGCGCACAATGGCAGTGATCTAATGAAATCCATGCACAGCTCATACGAATGCTTGCCTGTCACAGTTGCATGCACACTTACATGATAATGATCTGCACATGAAACCAGACGCTCACATATAATGAAAAAGACCTTAAGCAAGCTATGATATTCATCATCATTTATTTAAAGTATGTGAGTAATGTACAATCCACATATGTACACACCCACACACACGAAAACACACAAATCCATCCACACGTACACCTCTGCACCCGTCCACATCTACACCTTCACTCGTGGTTTTTTTAAAGTCACCCTGTCTGGAGGTTATTGGAAGCTGCCATCTGCTCTCTCTTTCTCCCTTTCCTTCCTTCTCTCTCCTCTTTCTGGCTAATAAAATCTCCAGCGCTCTGATATACAGCCAAGCCTCCTGGACGTTTTGATGGGCTCCTTGGTTCCCCCGTTTCTTTCTCCTCCTTCCATTGCTCCATCCGTCCTTCCTTAAAGAACGAACGACGCAACACCCCTTCTCTCGTGCAACCCCAGAAAGCGTCATTTCTCTCTCTCTCACGACCGTTTTCTTTAATTGCCGCATTTTTACGTCCGGCAATTTAGTTTGGTTTGCTTTGGGAAGCAACACGACTGAATGGTTTTCCTGTTGAAGGCAATGAGAAGCCCGACCGCGGGTACCAGTCCAGTCACCGGCATGTGGTTTTTCAGTTTCATTGAAACAAGTGAGCAGCATGGTTGTTGTGAAGTGGAGCTTCTTATCACGACCAAGACACGTCTGGTTTGAACGGAACACGTTTACTTCTCAAACTGCAGTATTACAACTGTTACAGTAAACGGAGCGCACTCTTGCACCCGACATATCGGGTTTTTTCCACTATCATCATCATTGTTAGCATCAATAACACACGTACCATGCTACTTCTCGCTCTTTCACAGTAAAAGCACTTCCTGTTTCATGCTCTTCACAATAAAAGTAAACATACAACTGAAACAATTTACAACAATGGTCAGCTGTTCGTGTCCCCTCACTAAAACTGACCGGAACTGAGATATGACCCTTCTGGCATTCTCCACATTTTCAGTCTATCGTTTTCATTTTTTCTTAACTTTGTGACCTTCTCATAGTTGAAATTGAAATAAGTGGATTCAAAATCCGACGGTTCATAAAATCCAGCGGCATCCAGTCAAGTACAGCAGAGCCTTGCTAATGATCAACAGTGTCTCTTTCTTTCTTTCTTGTCACCGCTCCAGTAGCAGTAAATGAGAACAATTTAAAAACACGACACAGAGCTATACGTTGTATCAAGGATACTTGTTATTGATTGCTAAAATGAGCACTTTTGGAAGTTAATTTAGTTTAGCCTGTCTTCTCCATTCCACTCTGCTCTCAGCTCATGGAAAACGCATTTCGTGCTCCGTCGAGATGACAAAATACATATTTCAGGATCGCAAAAGAAACAAACTAGGAGAGATAACAACGTGCATGTGTTCTATCTGATGTAACTTATCTCCAACTCTCTCGGGGCATAGACGGTGTTGTACAGAGTCATTTTTCAACATCAATTTACAAATAAGTTCAAAAATGATTGTCATTTGTTGTTCACGTTGAAGGTAAAGTGTGTGCCATAGAGCGTAGAGATGTGAGGCTGCAGCCAGAGACAATGTTGCTTCAAGTCCCATACTGAGATAGGTCACTGAGGTCCATTTTAACTGTCACAATCTTAATTATAACACCTCATCCCTTGTGCAATGAATGGTCAATGGAGGTCATCTGTCCAATGTGTGGTCTCAGTCGTCACGCTGGCAGCCAAGGTCTATTCACATCCATCCAACCGTGACCTGCTTCCACCTCGCTCTGTCTTTACTCAAGACCCCCCGAAAACACGTCAAACTAAACACTTTCACTACTCTGGTATGTTTCAACCGGCTGCTGCAGCGGTTTGATGTGGGATTTGTCAGAGGTAGTATTTTAGCACACAAAAACCAAACCAAGCACGACGTTATCCAACCTGCTCCAGTCTCTCGGTCCAGTCGGTGAATGTAGGTACGAATGCGATCCAAAAACGTAGACGTGGATGCGCAGAATCGCGCACAGAGGGGTTTATTTTGATGCTTTTCAGTGTGCGTATTGGTGGTTTCACAGCACATTACAGTTTACGGGGTTTTGTCACAATAACTTTGCATTGGAGATGTGGTGGTGCTGCCACAAAAGCACCACATAATACTCTATGAAATCTACATTGCAACATTATGACGATTCAAATTTCAAGTGTGTAAGTGTCCCATTATGTGTGTGTAATATGAGTGTCAGTAAGTGTTGTGAAGTTTCAGCCTTTATTAAAGTGAAGCCCATGTGTTTTAGCAGATTGCGAGTCCTATTGTAAACCAGTGAAGGGCAACCTGAAGATCAACATGAAAAAATACTGCAAAAAGGATTATGGTAAGAGAGGAGGGTTAAATATCAACCATAATTAATAAATGTACTGTGTTTGGAGTGTTGGCCTGACTGTGTTTTCATGAATGTGTCCTCAGCGGTGCAAGTGAACGTGCTGGACATGGAGACTGTTGGGGACTGGGCGAAGTTTTCGGTTAATTTAGTGTCTGTGTACAAGAGCCGCGGCGAGCCGTTGAAGCGAGGCGACAACATCCTGTGGGTGCACATGAAGGACCTGGCCTGCAAATGTCCCAAGATCCAGATGAGCAAGCGATTCTTGGTGATGGGCGGCAGCGACGGCGGAACGGCCGCAGGGACGGGTCCGGGGGTTGGTCCTGGCGGCGGAGCCACCAGTCCAGGGGCGGAGCACGTGGGCCTAATGGCTGATAAGAACAGCCTGGTGATCCAGTGGAGGGACGTTTGGACGAGACGCCTGAGGAAGTTCCAGCGCAAAGAGAAGAAGGGGAAGTGCGGCAAAGCGTGATTGGAAAGCGGCGTGCCTCCCCACCGCTCCACCTTCATGAACCCTTTACCCCACCATCTCCCTCTCCTCCCCCTGTCCTCCCCCATCACGGGAACACTGCACATTAGAAAGACTGCATGTACCCTACCTGTTTGAAGGACCACGTTTTGTGTATATTGTATAATTATTTTCCTTTTTTTATTTTTCAAGGTGTGTCTTTGTTATGTCAGTTGTCTTTTTTTTTTTGTCCAATTGGTTTGCCTTAAAAAGGGACCATTAAAAAGGGTATGAAGTGTAGACAAAAGCAGACGCCATTCCCTCCCTCGACGACGACGACAGCAGAAATGTCCGCTCGTCCCCCGACTACGACCCCCCCCTGACCCTCGGCCTCCTCTTACCGTCAACACTGACTGTCTCCTGCCACTTTGTTTGACATTTACCACACTTCACACACTTTGAGGATTTTATTCAACAGTGGTAGTCACTGACGGATTCCAGTGACAAGACGAGCTGCACATCCTCAGCTTGCCCTCCTCGCGTTTCATCGTTGAAACGACTCGGATCAGCGATTCAATCGACTTTTTCTGTTAAAATGTTCCTAAAAAAAAAAATGGGGCCTACTTGCTTTAGGTCTCAGCAGTAACTTCTACGGACTGTACCTCTGAAACTCTCGTCCCGTGAGGAACCAAGGGCTCCCTTTGCCGGGACATTTTCCACAGCAAACCTCAGTCTCAACACCACTGCTGTTGCCGTCAGACAGCCCTCACAGAACAAACTGCTCGTGTAAGCTCTTATATCTGCAAGTGTTTGATGCCACTGCTCATAGTAGAGTTTATATTCTTTGTGTGGCTACTTTGTATCTCATCCATCCATATCCCAGCCCTGTCCTTATTTGAGATGTATCTTTTTCATTTTAGGCAGAACACACCCTGTTAGCATGCGTGAGTCACATTCCAGGCCCCCGGGACTGTGCCGCTTCACCACTAGTCCCTCTGAGTGATTTATAAAGTCATGCATCACCATCATGACTCATTGCTTGTCACTTTTTTTCTGGAAGAAAGATTAAATGGTGTGGACAAATGGAGTTTCAGAACAATACCAATATTTCCAAGGAGAACTTTCTGCTTCATGGATAATGTCTTCCCCCGAGGCGATGTCCTTCCAGATGTTGCTGAGTGGCCAGTCTCATTTGTTTGTATTTAAATGTCTGAACATTTTTCGGATGCGTCCAGTGACTGGCAGACTTTTGTTTGTCGAAATAAGAGATTGAAACGAGAGTTCCTTTTCATGCAGTAAAAAGAAAACAAAGGATAAACAAAGGATAAACAACATAATCGTGTTTTTCCTCTAGCGTATTTTGACAAAATGAATGAGCCTGGAAAGTTTTTAGTGCTCGCTGATTGTATTGTGACATGAGAGGATCATATTTCATTCCTCATGTGCTTTGTTATGTTTGCATGTTTGTGGTTTTTGCTGGTCCATCAAAACCTTACAGTGAGCAGTGAAGAACTAAACTAAAATGAACATTGAGATCCAAAGGAAAACTTCCCAAGTTATCTTCCCCCACTTGCCTACCCTGACACAGTCCCTGTCATCCTTTGCCAAATAAGCATAGTCTGTTTTTAAATTCAATTAAGAGACTATGGAAGTCAGGACCAACAAAAACCACAGAGAGAGCCGTCTGGTTGCTCTCAAGCTTTTTTATCTGCCTCTTGCTGTTATGTCATTTTGTAAAGCACATTACAATTTATTTAAATAGAGTTCAAGATAAACACACAGATTCAAGGGGCACGTCAAGCTAGCGCAGCAGTGAGTGTGCGGACGGGCATGTCATGCTAGCGAGTGGTTACGCTCCTCTGGCTGCGGCGGTATGTTTGGTTTGTCATCCTTCCAAAAGTGTCTCTCCTCTGCTCTCGTCTCTGTGTCAGCCACCACCCTCCCCAAAACTCCCTTTTTAACCCATTTTGCATGTTGTGTATTCAGTGTCTTAGATAAGTGACGGCACAGAACGAGGCTGCCGAAACTCCCCAGTGGTGTACTGTACTGCACTGTAGCTCTTGTTTTCACGTCTTCCGAGAATGTATGTCAAACTGTGAAGAAGAACACTCGCACAGGTGTATGGTCTGATTGTAAAGTGTTTATGAAATAATGTCACCAAGCTTAAGAATGTGGACACCATGACAGTTGATGCCGTTACAAACTCTGAAGGATGTTGTGGATAATTCATGCCTATCTGTCTGTCTCATTGTGACATTTTGATTTTCTAATCCGAAAAAGAAACAAAACGTAACCAAAGTGAGATATCGCCGTGATTTCTGGTGTGAGGCAAAAAGAGCAAAGAAGGTCAAAAAGAGGGCGTCGCTCTGCCCAGGACCCAATTCCCACCGTTGGAATTTAGCAAAAATGCAGAACCAAACAGTCAATTATTTGTGTGTTGGCTGTCCGCAGCGGCCCGCCAGACAGGTGGTGTTACAGTAGCACCAGTCTCCTCGTATGCGAGTACGGCGTGACACTTTATGATTGATGGTCAACGTACGTGCCAGTGAGGCCTCTTTGGTGCTCAACTCCTTAAGCGACCAACGCACATTGGGAGGAATTGTGGTGTCCTTAAATCTGGACTTTCTCCTGCGTAGAATCACACACACACAAAAAAAAAAATCCTCCTTTCCTTTCCATGGCTTTTCTCAAGTGCCCACCCTGATTGTTGGGATAAAGATGAGAGGTAAGAGTGGCCAGATGTTGTTTGGGGGGTGGAAGCATAGTCTTGTGAAAGCTATTTAGTGAGCCTCATAGGGAGAGCCGTCCTGTTGTTTTACGTTAACAAGCCCAGCAGATTGGCAGTGGAACTGAGGCCATAACTGCTTTGCTTTGTTCCCCCCCCCCCCCTTCACAGCATTTATAGCATTCACAGGTGTGTATATGTGAGTGTGTGTGTCTAATTAACCTTACCCGTGTAAACAAGTGACGCGCACATGAAACGAAGGTGCAGAGCGGTGAGAGAGCTCTCATTTGAAGTCGAACCTTTTTGGGGGGCACACAGCTTCTCAGTTTTGCCACTTTCTAATGTTTGCATTGACGAGTGTGAACAGCCTATGATGAAGAGTTTTCACCTACTTTTCCCCCATTTCTTCCCTGGTTCACTTCCATCTTGTTTAATAAGTCTTGACACATTTTGTTGATGTTGTAAATATGCACTGAACGGCCTCTGCCAGTCATGTTGTCTTTTGTGAAGCGTCGCTTGGCCTTGGATGACTCACGTGTATGGATGTACAAACCAGATGATGTTATATGGATGTGGAAACCAGAAACATATGCTTTTGTGATCACGGCCAGAAGATGTGGTTCAGATATTACACAGAATGTATTCCCCTTTTTTTCTGGTTTTATGTTGTTTCCAGACGCCCAATTGTAAATGACTTTGAGGAGAATGGAGTGCAAATGTGACGCGGGCTGATCGGACGCTCTCCGTTTCCCAGAGAGGCACAGACCCAACAACCCACCGCTCTCTGTCACATCCATTTCCTGGGAATAATGGTTCACTCACGCAGAAATTGTCACCCTACCTTTCTTGGGGAACAAAGGGATTCTTCCCTCAGTTCAGTCCTGCTCTTCACTTCTGTTATATCAAAGTCTTCCTTGTACATTTTTCCTCTGAGGCAATGAACCACTGACTTTTTAATCTAAATGATAAAAAAATAAATTATTAGTTAATGAGCTGTGTGTTGTGCTGATCATCTGTCTCTTTAATTACAGCCATTAGCCTGAGCTGCGGAAATAATGTCAAATTGATACGTGTGTGTGTGTGTGTGTGTGTGTGTGTGTGTGTGTGTGTGTGTGTTTCCCACTGGAAATTATGCTCGCATACAGTGGGCACTGCACTGGTGTGTTTCCACTCACACCGGGGTCTGAAGGGGGAGACGACTGGGGAGAGCGGCTCCCCTCCACGAACATAGCAAGAGCTAAAGCTCTGTAAATAAACAGGCAGACACACACACACTTGAATGTGTACCTCACCTCTGAGGAAACCCAACTCCAGAGTCAGATCCAAAGCAGGAAACTCCTTACTCTCTTTCTCTCCCCCACTCTCTCACCTACAGTCTCCTCTCTCCTGGTCTCCCCGCCCTCTAACCAAACAGGCCAGCTCCATCCAGCCCCCTGAAGGTAAATTACAGGAAAGCGGCCATTTATCATCACTCTCCCCAGGCGTGGCCATCAAGGCTTTCAGAATAGAGGTAGCTGAGATGGTCTGGACACACACACCAAAACCATGACACACGTCTCTGCATCAAGCACATCCATCCAGGACATCCTGGCCTGCGGTCAGCTTTGCTTGACTTTCTATCTTCCTTTGTCTCCGTCGTTCACTCAGTGTGTGTTAGAACTGCATCTCTTTGCTTATTTTGCCACAAACTGAACTTTTGACCTGGTCTTTCCATCCCCAAAGTCTCTCAGGCCAGTAGGCCACCTTCCTATCCCTTAAATGTATAAAAAGGATGTGCAAGACAGCGTACTGTTTCGGTTGCGAGTATTTGCACTAGTATATCGAAATTAACAACCAGATTTTAAACCAAGTTTAAAAATAATAGAACGTATCCCTTCCAATGGTATGCCCTGCACCAAGTTTCTTGTTCATTGTTCTGCTTGTGTTTCCTGAAGTTGCAATGCATTGTGCAGATTCCACCTTGATAAATGTACATTTGCACACTGTTTAAAGAGTTGAGGGACTTCCTCAGTTATAGCTATAATGAAGTGGATAAAGACAGGGTCATGGTGATTATTGTCACTTACCTACACTGTGTTTAATGACATCTCAGTGATGAGATCTTCAAGTGTGTTTGGGGAAACCACTTGCGGAGCAAACTGGAGCTCTAGAGAGTGACAGGTCTGAGAGAGAGAGAGAGAGCTGGAAAAGAGCAAAGAGGATCTGGCCAAATACTGTCCGTTCCCCCCCCCCCCCTATCCTAATACACACTCGCACACACATCCATCCCCACAAACACACACCACCCAGCGGTAGACGAGGGGGGCTTACCAATTGTGCTTTCATAAGCTGCCAAAGCGGCTTCATTGGCTTTAAATGGAACCTCATTACCACTGTGCTTCAAAGCTCAACAACGGCATTTTCCAGCATGGGGTCTGTTTCCTAAATCTCCCTAATGCTTTACTTTTTGCCACATTCACGACTTTCCATTCTAATGATCTCTATGACTTATTTCCCGCCTTTTTTTTTTATTTTATTTCCCCCCCAATCTCGGTCCCCTTGGAGACGGCGAAAGTATGTGCGAATATCTGAATGTATCTGTGAACACTCATGTAGGCTTGTCTGTGAGTGTGTGTGTGTGTGTGTGGGGTGGGGGGGGGGTCACCAGGCACTAACCCCCACTGAAAACCGCAAAAGAAATGTGGCGAGAAATCTGTGTGGACCAAGATCATAAATATTCAGTGGTGAAGGTCCGATCTCTTTCTCTCGCTCTCTGCTGCATGTCTTTTCTCTGAGTGAAACCAGCTGTCCACTGAAGAGACACCACTCCCTCTGGATCTGACAGCATGCGTGACAATGACCACACCGCCGCTCGCACACCTGTCACCCTTCAATCTCTCCATCTTCCCATTTTCCATTTCGATTGAAAAAGAGCACATTTCATATGCCTCCAAAAGGGAAATGTCTTCTTCTCACTTAACTCTTAAATGGGCCAGTCACATCCGTGATACTCGTGGACAGTTTTCCACACACACAGAAGCACAGTGTCGAGGATTGTTAGGGTCCGCCGTCGCACAAAACTGGGATTCAGTGTTCCTTTGTTGGTCTTTTTTTTTATTGGAGAAACAAACTTTATTGGGCCAGTGAGTGATTGAAAATGAGTGAGGAATAGGGGGTAATTTAAAACCAGTGTGGTCCCTGATAGGAGCATTGTGCAGCACAAGCCTGCTCCTAATCCGCCCCCCAGCTTTGTGTTTGATTGGGTACTGTTGAAAATGGGGATGAGTCTGCCTCTTCAAAGCCTGTAACATAAGAGGAATGTGTGTGTGTGTGTGTGTGTGTGTGTGTGTGTGTGCTGCCCATGTATTAAGGTGATCACAAAAAGCGGATTGTGTGCAGATGGACAAATAGAAATTACACTGATACATTTTGTGTAAGCTCTTTGCGAGTCGCCTCACTTATTACGGCACATTTTAATAGCTTTGCTTCAAGAATTACAATCCATGGCTTTAGGGCTGAGTAATTATCGAACTTTTTACTTCAATGAGAGCACGAATACTTTTAATGATGTATAATAAAACACTTTCAATGTGCTGCAGTGTTGTGTTTGGCCCGAGAGCGCTCTATCGCTTCGCGGTGGGCTACTTCGGGATCAAGGCTGGCTCAGGCATTTGGCTTTGGGATGAAAGTTGGATACAAAAATCAGAGAGCGTCGTGGCTTTGATTTCGCCATGGTTTCATGAGAGGGGAATGTCAAAAAGATGATTCTCATCGTCGCACTCTTTAAAGGTTGGACTGCGTGACAGATGGAGAGGACTTTGCTCCCACTGGGTTAGATCCATTGTAAAGGGTCGATTAATCATCTTTACAGGACGTACGCTCCATCAAACCAGATTAGCTCAAATATAAAAATGAGAAAAATACGCGCATGTGATGAGTCCCACATTTTGTCGTAGAACTGTATTCTGAATTAATAGATTTCAGAGAGCGTTATTCATTCATATATTACAAGCGACGACAGACTGATCGGTAGAAATGTGGCATTTGAGGAGTATCCGTGCTGAATTGGCTTTGAGTTCCCATCGGCCATCTCAGCCAAACACTTGATTAAATAGGCATAACTCAGTGGTGAACTAGGGGGCAAGCTGTGTTTGAAATAAATCTGACTCATTTTTTGGAATGCATATACACGGTTTCTTTATAAATGGACAGAGAGCAACATGTTTTGTTACAGAGACTATAGAGCAAGGGAGGAATGTCTTAAAGCCTTTTCCAAAAGACTCTGGTTCATGGACAACATGTCAATTCAGATAAGACACTTTTCCAATAAAATCATAATCCTTTTATCGACTGAAATTAGCTTTAAATTTGTCTTCTTCTCTCTCTCCATCTTTCCATGCTCCGGACTCTTCCATTTCTCGCGAATAAAAAACTAGATTTAGTACGAATGCTCCTCTTTCCTCGAGGCTCAGCCCCTCTCAGCTCTACACCCGAGGCTATACTGTACCGCACTGCGTTAGGCCCATCCACTTCAGGCCCCATCTGTTGGCATTTAGCACCAGCTTCCCCGCCTCTGCACTGATCTCCGGTCTACATTAACTGCCCTAATTTGTCTGCCAAAGCCCACTCTGATTGCTACCATGTGATGCTATGTGAAAGGTGAGGGATGCCTACTTATCTGTGAAGACGGACAGAGAGTAAGAGAAAAGGGGGAGGGTTCAAAACAAGAGAGGGCAAGCCGGGTCAGGAGGAAAAAAAAAGGTTGCGAGAGGAAAGGAAAGTGATTAGAGAATGACATGGACAATAGAGACCGCATGACAGGATGGGAAGAATGGACAGCGTGAATGTGTAGAAAGTGATCCATGTGGTTTTGATGGTTTTGTGAAGACAGGGGCCTTTCCCTCGAGAGAAAACGAAGACAGTGATGAGTCCAGACCGAGATGTCATCAGGCTCCACAGTCCACCAGGACTTTTTGCAGTCACGCTTCGATGTCTGCAGGCTAACACAACCCCCCCCCCAGTGAAAAGACATTTTTCTCTTCCTCTGTGTCCACTTCTTACGAAAGAGACCTGGAAGCTTTTTTCCAGCGGGAATTGTGATCTTCAATCAGACAAGTGGAGAACTGGTGCAAAGAAGAGCCTCAGCTCATGCTGTCCTCCATCACATCTACTTCATTTGGTAATGAAACTCCCGTTACTGTGACTGTAAGTGTTTATGGGCTACTATTCATCAAGCACTATTGGCTACTTTGCTACATTTCTTTTGTATCATTATATTTATTTAATTTCATTTAATTTTTCCACCCAATCATTTTTGCACACAATCTAATTCCAACAAAAATATATAATACCTTCATGTATAAGATAATATTTGGTATGTTATCCAAGGATGGGTCTGGCTATAACACAACATGAATACATTAATATACACAAGAGACACTTCGCTACATTTGAATCCATTACAGAGTTAAAATAAAAGTCACATGAAAAAGTCCTGATAAACTGCGTGAGAATGAAAGAAAGAAAAGGACACGAAACGGCAGCTGCAGGCCTGCTTACTTCTGCATTGGTAATTAGTTAATTAGTAACTGATTGCACCACCCTGGGAGCCGGCTAAATGACAGACGTTGTTTGTGGGTCCATGGGTCTGGCTAACATGCTCAATGCTAACACGGTGTTCTGTGTTCACTGAAGAACCTTGACCTTCAGTGAGGTGTGTGAGGACGTTCTGTTGGATGAGTTAAATCCCTGACGTTCAACACGTTTTGAATTTGGGAGACGTGCAGTGGGACCAGAGAGGCCGAGTGAACTGGCTACACTGGGACAGTGGCCTGGTTGTATCCGAGTATGAGTACAGAAGATAAACCAGGAGCTGATTGTGAAGGACTTCACGGCGCCGTTCAGGCCGGGTGAGTAGAACAACACACGGCTGAGATGATGAGAACGTCAACAACCTCGAGCTGCGCGTGCGCTAATATGTGTTGGTGGCTGCAGCCGCTGTTGATTTTATATTGTTCATATGCCCATGTTGTCTGCTTTGGTGATGCTTAAGTCAACTTTTCATTCTAAAAGAAGTTGCAGGTGCTGTTGTGTCCAAAGCTCGTTTTATTTAATGCTGATCATTTGTGTTTTAATTGTCTCTTTTCTGGTTAATTCTTCGGCTACACTGAGGAAGGTTGTATATTTATAATTGACAGTCAGCCGTTTGCGCTGCAGTGCTCATCTGTTGGTTTGGACATGAGGGGTCTTGTTGCTGATGTTATTCCACTTCTCAATGTCTTCTACAAGTTGACATTTAATGCAATATATTTTGTAGCCTATTCTTCAATTTAACAGTATAATAATGTCATCATCCCCCTCCCCTAATTAAAGTGTAACGCTGTGACAGAATACATTTTAACGGACCTACTTTTTACTTGAGTAAACTTTCTTTGAAGTACTTTTACTTGAGGACAATATTCTTGTGCTCTTGTCACTCTTCTTGGGGGGGGGGGGGGGGGTGTTCAGTCGCTCTTCAAAGATCCAACAAGTTCTTCATTTGACTTTACTTCTTTAACTCTTACCAGAGTTAAATTAAGCTGTGGCTAGTCAACGTCTTCTCCCCATGTCACGTAGCCAACAAAACATCTACATCTGACCCCAGATCGACATCAGCAGGCGTGTGACGGACTTCCCCCTACTATCTGTGGCGTGACTTGACAGCAGGACGTGGTTCTGCCAGGCGGACTCTGGCCAGAGACTCATCATCACACAGCCAATGACCATTATTATTCCACCATGTCCGCCATGGATATTTGCACTTAAATATGTTGATGTAGTGTTAAAAAATAATCAGAGAGCAGAGGACTTGATCCGTGGTGCTCTTTCTGTTGCTTTTTGAAAGTCTTCACATTCAATCACTCACTGGCCCAGTAAACTCTTGTCATTTACAGACTTGGTAACTTTTTAAAAACAGTGTCAAACTGTGCAGCTGTATCTTACAAAATGAGTGCACCGTGACTCTCCAGAGCTGCATCGCAGCAGTGGTATCAATCCGACCCAAATAATTCCTCTCAACACAAATCATGTTCACTTACAGACGCATTAATTCAAGCTCCAAATGATCGATTAAGGGAGAGAGGGTGGTGCGATTTTGAGAGAGGACCATTTTCAAGGGGAATGCTTCCTAAAGGGAGCAGAGGGGCACACCCGCCCCCCCCCCCCTCCACCTCCACCAGAGGAAGTTCTGGACAACCAGGGCCTTGTGTCTGCCAGGGAAAGCAGGAATCAGGCTCTTGGTTCAACAACACAGGCACCTGTGAAAATATGGGCAGCACACCACGTATCAAACCAAATAAACTCACCTTGGCGTGGAGCGAGGGCACGCTCTGATGACAGATGCCACTCGGCGGCCACGCCCGCAGGCCAATAAAACACCTCGCTAGGGGGAAGGGGGAGCTACCAGATCTGGTTTTCGTGGCATTAGAGGCTTCATTTGTGTAATAGTGTTCAGATTCTGATAGGAGCACAAATGGACGGCAAAAAACTTTTGAACTGTATGGAGGGTTCTGGAGTGTAAAAATAAAAACTGACTGCCGTGATTGAGGCTGCAATCAGTCATTTGTTAATAAAGGCAGATTCCTAGGAGTGTGTGTCACAGTTCAGTGGCTTGCTGGGCTGTTGCAGGACCCAAGGCTTGACATGGTGCTGTAAAACCAGAGGAAACCACACTTCCTGTCCTCCACTCCTGTTTCTCGAGCGGTAATGGCTGAAGCCAAGCTACGGCCACAGCAACACAGGCAGCGGCTGCGTGTAGTAGAACCAGGCCACAAAATAAGAAAGCCGTCACCGTTTACTTTGGCACCCTAACCTCAGGCCAGTGGTACCAGCACCGACTGAGACCGGCAGGCGCTCAAAAACACACAGGACATGCTATATACGGGTATCCAGACACCCATCCAGAACCGTCCTGGCATCTTCAGTTCCTGTTTCCTTTTCCTCCCGGCGGGCCGAAGGAAAGACTCATGCTTGGCAGGATGTTGACGAGCTTTGGAGTGGTGCGGCGTGTTGGTAAATCCTTACTTTTTCGTGCTCTCGGGGAAGAAAATGTACATCATTGTGCAAACACTAGTGACTGGAAAAAACATCCATACCAGCGCCATAGGCCAGAAACTCTGGCCTAAGTCTGGCTGCAGAACCAGACTTTTTAAAAATACGGCAGACTTCAGCCTTGCATCCACACAAATTATTTCCATCATGATGTTCAGTGAACCTGTTCAAATCACTTGTTACACTGAATATGGTTCGGGGTTATGTTTACCTCATGGTTTCCACTGTGTCAGGAATTTCGTATTTGGATCGTTTTACCATGTGGCGCTGCTAGTGAATTTGTCTTGATGAAGTTCAGCGTGGAATGTGAAACCTGCAGAACTCAGCCTCACTAAAGCAATTCATAAGGGACGTGAAGATGGGATGACAATGTTTGCTTTGAGGTTATCTTCCAAAGGAACGATGCAGGTGTACAAACCTTACCTCACAATACAAGAGCAATGATATTCTGAGATATGGGACTGTCAGTAAGGAGCAATAGAGAGGATCTGTAATGCTCCACCTGAATGTGCACCTGTCCTAGCATTCCCAGAAACCCGAGATAGGAATGGGGGCAGGGAAAATCCCATCCAAGTGATTGAGACAGAGACAGATGTTCTACTTTTCTTTTTTTTTTTTTCAGAATTTCAGCAGACGTTAGTGTGGTTTGTGTCTGCTAAAGGATCTTATAAGCAATAGGACATCGGTATTCTACATGAAATCTACGTAAAATAAAGATGCTTCTTTTAATGCTTTGCAATCCGCCTTGAACCAGCATGCCCTCTCATGTGACCTCTAGGTTCTTCATATATTTTCTGTCGTGCTTTGAAAAGTCAACACTGATGTTCATATACGAAGGCTCCGTGTTTACATAGCCCACTGACACAAGCGGGCCCATTTCTCAGAGAGATGATGCAGCTTTGCGCATAATCCAAAACCCAGCAGCCCTGAACGCAGCATCAGGAAGAAGCACTTAACTCCTGAATCCAGTCATATCCCCTCTGCTGCAGCGCAAGAATCCTACAAGTGACCGTTATCTTTGGGGTCCAAGTTCAGAGGCAGTGGGCTATGGTGACAAAGTTATGATTATTATTTCAAGGCAGAGGTTAGGAGAGGGTTATTGGGGGGGGGGGGGGGGGTAAACATGCATAATAACAACCAGGTGAGAGGTCTTCGTAAGCTCACTGGAATGCAACAGTCTCCTGAAGCTCTGTCTAATTAAAAAAAATAAAAGCTAGGATAAAAAAAACGAGTCAGAATCGAAATGAAGAAAACCCAAACGAGCGAAAGAGCGATTTTGTTTATGTCTTCCTTGTCAAAAACACCATACTTGACCTTCACAAATTGGCAAAGCTTGTGATCACAATGCCTAATAGAGTTAAGTGCAGACGCCACAAGCCAAACTTGCTTTTATGGTACAAAATGTGTTTATTTTGTGGCCGAAAATACCATAAGTGTCTGGCAGCTCTCGTCCGTCTTTACTCTCCAACCAGCACTCCTCTTCATTGGTTATTTATCTTTCAACAAATCTATCTACTCAAGTCAGTCAGTTAAGGGCGGCTTTCAGTGGGAGTCAATTACAAGACACCTTTTGAGAAGTCCCCGAAGACCTGTTGGTTTGTGGTGTGAACAGCGGTATCAGATTACACATCTAAAGTGAGCCGCAATAGGCTGACGGTCATTAGAAGGTGTTGAGCTACAATATGGCTAACACCAGCCCTACAATAACCGCTGTGGTTATGACTTTTCAGCGGCGGTTAGCGCGGCCTACTGTGCAGTTTGATCGACTCGAGCGCTTTGGAGAGAATTAATGTTGACTTGCAGCCATTAGCGTTTTACCTCAGAAATATATGGACCCGTGTGGTTATTTGTGGGTCGATAATTTGACATTTTTACTTTCATTACAGTTTCAAGGCAAACAATATTTCATGGTGTGAAACAGTGAAATACTGAGGAGACGTGACTAAACTTCTACCAGCATAATTAATGAGGACCCTGGAAGAATAGAGTCCTGAAGTACTCCCTGCTTTCATATGTTAACCGTTGTCATCACTTCTTTCTGTCTTTTATTGTTGCACACTTGTGATTTCCCACAAACAAAAGATGATCTGTATCATCACATGCCATTATCCAGGTGACTATACATTTCTCAGTGTAATACATGAATCCTTTCATTTGTCCCATTCATTTTTTTTTTTTTTTTTTTTTTTTCCCCCTGCCCCCATCTGGTTTTAATTAAGGGGCCATCTGGACACCCCCACCACATACGCCCCACCCTCCCCCCCCCAACCCCAAAAGATGGAAAGTTACATGCAGCGCTCACTTTTATACCTGAGAGCTGAGCTCTTTGCAAGAAGTCCGATGGCTTGACAGTGAAGAATTTGGCAAAATGAATAAGGATTTTAAGAAAGTGATATGCAGGCTACTGTTGTTGAAGTCAGAGTCGAGCTTTTATCCTTCACAGATGCATGTGGCCTTAGCAAACCAGCAAAATAGTGAAAAAGTTCTAAAAGTCCACTGCACACTATACCTGCTTGGCACCAAACGGCAGAGAGATAAAGTTGGCGACGAGTTGGTGAACATTTAGCAGCTAAAGAGACAGATATTTCCCTCAGGAGTTGGTAGAGACCAAAAACAGAGCTTAAAAACTAGTGAATATTGGACTTGCATTCATCACGTGGCCAGAAACACAAACTCCAAATGATTGTGATGTTGCTCTGTAACTGTACATAATAACTGTTTACAAGGAAGTTCACGCTAAATTATAATCCAGCGAATGTCACCTCCTGCATAGCACAATAGACTATCTTCTCAAATCTTTTCATTGTTTAATTACCAACAAGTTTACCATATCAATTTAGAAGGTGATGCTATGTTAATATTGTGTTCACAACTTGCTTCTGCTTCCCCCTAGTGGCCAAACCAATCTGTTATTGCAGGTTTAAGTTAAGTAAGTTCAACCAACTTCTTCACCTCACAATTCGATTGCACATTTGTGAATTAGTCTCTGTCAGCAATTGTGCAGATGACAGTTTTAGTGTTACTGTTAACACCGAAAGTCAGTCCTTCATGTTGTCTGCCAACCCCAAAAGCTAGCCAGCTGCCTCCATCCACTCAGCCTTGGTGCAGCACAAGGATTCCCCTCACTCTCTCCCTCTGTCTATTTGTCTTGACGTCTTTTACCACCGTGCTAGCTGCTTCGTCTGTCCTTCAGCTTTTCTCCCACGGTACGGCGTGCACATGGCATGGACCTCCGCCCACTCTGAGTATTCCACCTCACAGCCTCGTACATACCTGTGGCCAAGCCCAGCTGAAGCAGCACAAACATACAATAAGCCTGCATTCCTATACACCCGGGGTCTGCCAGTCTGCTTACCATCAGCCTCTGACTTCTCCAATGTTGTGGCAATGTTAGCATAATGTTGGATGACGTTGAAAGTGAAGAGAGCTCAGCTGCTGCAGCCAAAGCAGCATTGCAGAGAGCATAGCGTGTAAGAGGACGTAGTCACCCTGACGTCACCTGTTGGTTTGTGGACTGCAGTTTTGAAGCCTCAAGTTTGACATTTTTGCTGTCGCCATCTTGGTTTTTGGAACCAGAAGTGACATGAGAGGGTGGAGCTAAGTACAACCGAACGCTGAATAAGCCATTTTCAAGCAACCAAAATGTTACAATTAGCTTTCATGAACTGAAAAAACACGGTGGAAGGGTTAAAGCCGAAAGACTGAACACCGACAACTCCCGGACAGGACAATGCCGTTGTAGCGACCCTTCCATCACATGGTAGTCGCACCCTAAAGCGTACCCTGCTTCATCGTCTGTTATACTCTAAATAGGATCCTAATTTACTGAATGAACATCATGCTGTATTGAACTAGTGATTGAGACCATTAAGTCATGTTTACTGAGGTGATAAAACAAGTCAGAAGAAGGGTAATTTTCTCATAGACTTATATCTGACTTCTGTTTGGGACCAGAGTCGCCCCCTACTGGCCATTAGAAAGAATGCAAGTTGAAGGCACGTCCGCATTGGCTCCACTTTTCAGAAGCAGAGGTTGCTGCCTGGCTGCCTGGATGCAGTGAATCCTGATGCGTTGGGCTGACTACAGTTTAGAAAGGGTACATCACATCAACCTCTTACCTACTTAGCCTATTTCTAAGCATACCTAAACATTTCATATCGTAAATTGTATTTTTACACAGATTTTTGTACGTACTGCACAAAAGTGCTGCAATATATTTTGAGTTTAAGAAACTACATGACTATTTTTCCCGAAGTAAAAACATTTCTTGGAGTTTTTGTATCAGACCCTATTCTGACTCAACCTGTAAACCAAAGTTAATTAAATTAAGCAGTCAGTGAATGTTGGATCCATCTAACAAACAAAGCTCTACACGGGATTCATCATTTGCCTAAACAGAAAGCATCAGGGGTGGAATAGAGAAGACTTATTGTGGAAACACTGCTCATGTAAAAAAGTAAACTCTGGAATTTCATTTTGTTATTATAGGGACTTGAGACCCTCTCAACATTTTTTTTTTAAATCCTAATGTTGATGAATCTGTCTGAAACATAACTAACTCTACACTTGTCTTTCATATCACGCTCACTCACCTAGATTCAGCCCTGAGTGTCAGACTCCAACGCCTACGATAACAGTAGATTTCGTGTCATATTTTCTTTCAGTTAAAATAGTTTATAGTGAAATGTTTTTTCATGCGTATGGAAATAAACACCCTGAACCAAGTTGTAAAGTTATCTTGCATAGTTTCTGTGTTTTGCAGTAGCTTCATCAGATTGACAGCAGGTTTCCTGCCACAACAACACTGGCATGTTTTCTATAGCTTAAACTCTTTTTAGTGAGCACCATCATGTGCTTAAAGTCAAGTATTTCAGCTTTAGCAGGTTAATGCATGTTGTTAAAGGCATCAATCACTGGATCTTGAGATCTTGTGATTGGTTAATAATAATAATAATACATTTTATTTATATAGCGCTTTTCATGACACTCAAAGACACTTTACATTAAAATCATCATATATAAAAACAATACACTAAAAACAAAGTACACAATAATAGTCACACATTATAAGCAGTTTTGAACAGGTGAGTTTTGATTTGTGATTTGAATAGGGAAAGGTCAGTGCAATCTCGGATGTTTTTGGCGAGAGAGTTCCAGAAGGAGGGGGCAGATATGGAGAAGGCTCTGTCTGTTGATTGATTCTCTATTATTAAAACAAAAATCATTGTTTCATATGTCTGTGTGAATATGCGTAAGTGTCCATGAGCATATGTCAGACCCAGCCAGTCTCATTAAATGCATCCTCAGGCTTGTAAAGGCCCTTTCTGAGACGCACAACACCAGTGCAGCTGTCGGCCCTTTTGTGCGTTGTGGCGGTTCGCTGCCTGTTACACGTTCATACCTCATCACCTGGTCATGTATACGCATCTTATTGCCTCGTTTTTTTTTGGTTTTTTATGTGCGCGGGACATGATGACTCCTTTTCCGGTGTGCACTTATTTCAGAAGTTCTTATCTGTGATTCCGCCCCGACGCCTCTCGCCACCAAACACACCTGCACGGTCACTTAAATACCTGTTGTGGTTCCAAACCCCTCATTCACTTTCCCTCCGTAGCTTTTCCTTCCACCGACAAGTGAACGAGTGCATGTTTGTGTGCAGCTCAACATTCCGAATAACCTGTGCTCACAGCAACGTGCCTGCAAACACACAGTTTGCGCACATAGAGACACACACTTCTCTCCTGTATGCATTCATTTCAGTATCTAGCTCATGGCCAGCAGGGTGGAAGGTGAGCTTTTCCCATTGGGAGCTCTGCCAGTTTTCTTTTCATTACTCTAGCTGGGGGCCGAACCCCCACTATCACAATAAGCTTTATTTTTATCGACATGACCAGACGGAAGCGGCATTCCAGGGAATTAGGCTCAATTTCACTTGGCCTCCAGTGTTTTTAGGGAATACCTTGCTCCCACAACTGCCCCCCCCCCCCCTCTTTTTTTTTTTTTTTTGCACAAGGAACCTGCCGCTCAATGAATATCATATCGCCACTATTATTGTTTATTGTTATGCCAAAAGTGCATGGATTAGTTCCAATTTTTTTAAAGGTTTTCATTGCTGCAGTTGTTGTGTAGTCAATTGTGTTTACCCTCACCATCCATCATTTCCATCTGAACTTGCCAAATAGCACGAGTAAAAAAGACTTCTTTATCAGGTTATGAGCAAAACCTTCTTGAAAATATATGTATCATGTGTTGTATGATGACACAGTAAGACATCCCACCTGGCAGCAAGTACAGCAACTGTTATGTGAAATGTAGTATCTACTAGTTTACAGTAAAGCCACAGATTTGTAGTATTCTGTACGTGTACATTGGTATTTTTGAGGAATGGTCACAGTTGTTGTCGAAGACCTATACACCCGCACCGCTGTCATCTGCAAATCAACTCGCAGAGATGGAGAGAAGCCAAGACAACAGTTAACTGCAATGTCTTTAAATAGCCTTTAAATAATAATGTACAAAACTGAAATACCACTATTATATTTGACATAACTGTAGCACAACTGTGGGACGGGGTGTAATGAAAACTTCAATATTTCTTATGTTAAAACAACCAATGCAGGGCAGGTCTTTCCCAGGGGAACTCCTCTGCCAGGATGTGATGTGTGATGCTTTTATTTGAGCAAACAGAAAAAGAACTCGGTCAGCAGTTTGTCCGCAGCAGCAACCCACGTAGAGAAGCGTGACCTGATGAAAGTTAAATGACCTCAGCAGTAGTGGCCATATTATTTCAAAAACAAGTGATGTCTGGCAACGAATTTGAAATCACATCCCCTGCTTGTCATGTAAATGTTGTTGTGCACGGTAGTGCATCATAATTATGTTCGTTATTCAATGCAGTGCAATCTTTGGTAGAGAGCTTTTATTTGCTATTTGTCCCCGTTTTTCATAATGGTTTGTTTTGTTGCAAATCTTTAATGCAGCTATAGTGCTGGAGGCACACTTGAAACACAAACCCTTCACACACACACACACACACACACACACACACACACACACACACACACACACACAAGCGTGCAAAGAGCCTGTTTTTCATCTCTCTCTTTCACTCTATTTATTCTTTTCTGTCCTGATCAGCTCGAGAAACTCAAGACAATAATTCAACTGGCCCTTTTCTCATTTTGATCAACTCAAAATAAACCACATTCTGTATTCATATATTAAGTACCGGAACGTTTTTTTCCTTTTAATTATCGGCCGACTGTGTTGTTTTATGCAGGATGGTTTGTAACTCTAGCCGTGACCATGTCAGCATGTCTGGTATGAGAGAATGCAGGAGAAAAGCTGCCATTAGTGGAAACTGTGGAAACTGTATCTGCAGCCTCTGGGTCAAAACCACAAGCTCTAGTGGATGTCCAATACACTGAAGCCGTTTCATAACCCCAAAGTAACCCTGTAATAGATAAAGTGGCGGTTTCCCCCAATCTACGTGCTGATGCTAGTGCTTTACCTGCACTTTGTCTTGTGTCTAATCAGAAACAGTTGGTGAAAACACTTTAAATCCAACTGTTAAACTGTTGGCAGCAGCGTGCGTTAGCCTCAGCCTATTAGTGTTTTATCACCCATGGTTTGAGGGAGGGCAGTTTGGTTGGTGGGGGGTGACCTTAGTGGTGCCTCCCCCTCAGTCTGAGTCTGTACATGGTGAACCCCACCTGTAATTATTTGGGGATTACCTCTTTATATGAGTAAGCTTTGTAGCGTCCGAAGGGACTTCCTGCCCCCCCCCTTTGACAAAAGACCTCCATCAAAAATCCACCTCTGTAGCATCTCAGCAGGGCACCAGCCAATCAATGTCTTTCCCCCAGAACCCCGTGTTCATCAAATGGATTTTTTAGGGACATTCATGTCATATGGACTCATTTATATGTGAAAAAAGAGGAGAGAGTCATGGTGCCTGTCAGATTACTCGCAGCAGTATTTAAAGACGGTAGTTCAGTAAGTGTAAAAGTTGGCGTATTTCAACCTGCTCTCACGATATGGATATTTTCACGAGCAGCGTGCCCACAGCTGGAATACGTCTTCTCTTTTGTTTGGATTGTGTAGCTCACTTGCCAACTGTATTGAACAGGTTGCTGGAACGATTTCTCAGTAGACTATCGTCTCTTACAGTGGAACTGATCGAATCACTAGATGTCTCGTAAAGGCACGACGACTCCTAATCCACATTTTGTTGAAGGGGAAAAAAGGAAAAGGAAAGAACAGTAAAATCAGGCAGGAATTCTGTTTACGGGGCGCCAGAACACAGCTGCCTGTTGGAGCTGCCGATGGAAGTCCGCGTCTCGGGCGAAGCTGCGAGCTGGTTAATCTATAGTGGCGTTTGCCAGATGGTTAAGTCTTTTAATAAGCACACGTAGACTTATTTGAAAGCACTCCTTACTACAGGTGCATCCACTGTCTCAGTAGCATACACACACAGATACACACCTCTACATTGCACCAGCTATGTTATTGCTCCTGGACTGTGCCTTTCCAGCTTGTAGCACCACTGTCGCACGCAATGTGCCGACTGAAAGCTCCCCAAGTCACAGAGGGAGAGGGGAAGCCAAAGTGGGATGGAGCGACAGAGGGAGCATGCAAAGGATTTAGACATGGAGCATGAGTATGAAAAAAAAAAAAAAGGCTTTTAAGTGAGTTGTCTAGGTTTGCCAGACACAATCACACCCAACTCAAAGGATCAACTATGTTCCACCACTAGTCCAGATGAAATCTCCATTTAAGTGAGTGATTGGGGGAAATCCAAGAGAACATTTTGTTAAAACTCTTTCTGTTTTGGTCAGAATGTACAGGTTACATTTCAGAAACTGAAAGAGAAAAGCAAAGCCAGTGTGCACAGGTGGCTTAGAGAGAGAGAATGCAATGAACACCCTTTTTTACAAGCCTCAAAAACCCCAAGGAAGGTGTATGCTGTGTCCCTCAATCTGGGTTCTGTTTGGACGGTTTTCCTGGCCCGTAAAAACAAGCGTATTTCAAAGGAAGTATGTGAAGCGGAGAGATTTGAAATGCACTGCAGCACTTTTATAAACAAAAGCCCATTAAATGTGACAGTTTCCTCCATTCCAAGTGAGAACTCCTTTGGTCATCTTCATTACGATGATCCCCGTTGACCTTTTAGAGGACTGAACAATAACGGAGTTGTAGGCTGACTAAGTCGGCCTTCCTTCCTCTAAGGAAAAGGATGAAGCTTAAACCTGCTGAGAGTGAAGAGATGCAAACACAGACATGTTTCTTCATGGAAGTAGCATCCAGTGGATTTTTCTTTTTTGCTGTTACCAGCTGACCGCTGCAGCTACACTACACTAATGAGAGTGCCAAGAGTGAACCAACCACATTTTTGGCCCGAAAATCAAAACAATGAGCTGAAAGAGGCTAAAAAAAAAAAAGCAGGTTCTGTTCAAACACAAGTAGTTCTACCACAGTTACAAGTTTTTGTCTTTAAACACATATATTTGACTCAAAATCAATGCTTTTTCATGCTACAGGAGACGTGTTTACCGTCACAGGTCTCTGAACTTGGCAAGGCAACCAGATGCAAAGTGGAGGGTCAAGAGGGGTCATTCTCTTTTATTAAAGGGTTTATTGAAAATCATACGAGTGGAGGGGTAGAATCATACTTCATCATTCTTTTCAGCGGCTATTTTTTCCTTGGCAGTGCATGCAGCCATAGCAGGTGCTGACATTCCTTCTCTCCTTCTTCCCTCTATTCCAACCCTCTTCCACTCTCTCCTCAGTCTAACCTCTCACTCTCTCTCTCTCTCTCCTCCCTCTTATTGTTCCCTTTTTAATTGCAGATATAAAAATGGCCAAATGCTGCCCTTTGATGGGGAGGGACATTCCTGGCATCTCTCGGATGTCTGTGCTCCTTTGCTGTAACCCAACTCTGGTTGAAAGCATTTTCCTGGGAAAAAAAAACAGGCGGCCCACAATCGACGGGGCACAGGGACACCTGCAGCTCTGGAGCAGCGGCGACTACAGATCAGACCTGGACGTGACTCAACGCCGAACGCACACACACACACACACACACCCTAACACTTGCATTCACACAGAAAAAGAACCCGAGCGCTCGTCTACGCTTCCACACGTACGGTACATTCCGCCGTGCAACCTCCCCCACCTTTGCTGCTGCCTCTGCGGCTCATTCAGTGATGTCCAGGCTGATGAGAGTAATATGGTGAAAATGAGGACAGCTGCTCCCATAAACCCTGTCATCAATTTGTCCCAGTCATTAAAATTGGCTGTAATTGGCCTAATTGTGGTCAATCACGCTTGCCAATGGTGCAGAAAAGTGTAGGGTATCTTTTTACAAGACGAGTGGATGATGAAGTGGGAGCGGGCCGCTCTGCTTCAGAACAATGATTGCTAAGTATAATCTCCGTCTAATCCTCACCACGAATGACCTATTTGATCAAAAGGAGAGCAAATGATGCCCTGATGGCAGACAGGTTGAAACAGTATGAGGCCGTCATTCTGAACGTCAACTACAACTTATTTTCTTCTTACTCTGACAATCCAACTCTGCAGCGCTCTGCCTAAAGTCAATATATCATCCGATCAGTCACAGCGGCTCATGACAGGAGCTGAGCCGCCGCAGGATTACATTCTCAGACCGACACGGCGAGGTCTGCTGAGACGAAACACTTTCAGGTACTGTGAAACTAAACCCGACTGTCACTCTCGGCCGTGAGATGATTGACTCGCAGAATGCCCCTCTCCTCGAAACGCCGCATTTCTTATGCACACAAACACGGACACTTCAGGCGTGAGGAGAATGTGACAGGCGGCTGTGAGTGACAGCCGAGCATATGCTGGAGAGCTCGGAGGTGGGCGAGGAGGGAGGCGGGCAGAGGGTGTGAGTTTCTAGGGAGGTGTGCTGGGGCAGCTCAGGTCGACCGGGACACATGGCTGCGCTGAGAGGAATTTGTATTAAATTTATCCCCCCCCCCCCCCTCTCAAATTGTTTCCAGCCTGTGCCCATCAAAACGCTGTCAGATCAGCAGCTTGCTCTCAGTGTCTTCTCTCCCTCTTATTCCCCCCCCACCCCTCTCCACTTTGAGTCTTCGCTTACACAAACAGTCAGAGAAAGAAAGTGTGTGTGTGTGAGGAGGGGGGGGGGGGGTATGGGCAGTCTGGATGTCTGACCTGTGGTGTGTGTGTGTGTGTGTGTGTGTGTGTGTGTGTGTGTGTGTGTGTGTGTGTGTGTGTGTGTGTGTGTGTGTGTGTGTGTGTGTGTGTGTGTGTGTGTGTGTGTGTGTGTGTGTGTGTGTGTTCAAGCATGTGCGCCGCTGCCTGTATTGTTGTGCATGTGTGTGCATGTGCAGCCTTGTCCTGGAGCCATCAGGAAAAGGTCTAACCTCTAAAATGCGGCGCTTGGAATAATTTGGGCGCAACTGAAAATATGTCTGGTGATTTCACGCATGCTCGGCAGCAGTAATCAATCTCTTTGAAGTGGTGGCCTGTCTCATTTGGAAACCAAATAAATGGCCAATTCCACTGAGTTGTTTGACATCAGGTTAACTGATTGAGGAAAATAGAACCATGATTTTAACTTTTTTATGTCATGTCGTATATCAAGTGCCTCTCTTTGTTTCCCCGCTTCGTTGTCCGAACTGTCTCTGCCGGTAAGACCGCACCCAAAGCTTCCAAATTATTCTGAAAAAGGAAACCTTTCAGCACGTTTTAGTAGCCTACATCACATTCATCGCCACCACCGCTGATAGATCTGACGTCGCTCTGGAGAAAGCCAGTTTTCCACTCAGTCCTGGTCCCAGGTCATGGTTCTGGGTCCCAGCTGTGAGCGGTTTGATGGTTGGTTGAGTTCAGACAGCAAAAACAACCTCTCCCCTGCTTCCCAGGCCAAAGGTACAAGGCTGCGTGTGTCAATGGAAGGAGGGAGAGCGCTCCTATTCTCCTCTCCGGGACGTGGAGATGCTGCGTGGGGTTACTCGGGGCGACGAGCCACGCCTGACTGGGGGGCCCCAGTCGAGAGGGTGGAGGTCAATTAGAAGCAAATGTCCTCCATCATGATCGTTCCATTGTAGTACGCCTCTCTCATGTTTTGTTGCTCGCAGGAGGACTTGATCTGACCCTGGCCGTATCACTCTCACTCCATATCACTCTCGATAACCATCATCCATCTGAGAAAGGCCTTAAAGTAGGGGAAACCATTTTTTACCAGCATCTTATGTCTCAATGCTTTCACAGAGTTCCTCAAGTCTCAGTAATGCAATCCCATTGTTGATTCTGCGATAGAGGGAGACTCTAATTCAACCCACGCCCCCCCCCTCATCCCCCCCTCCACCCTTTAAAGAAGTTGCAGACAGTTTGCATTGGCAGTCTTCTGGCTGTCAAAACTGAAACAACTTTCAAGAAAAGACAATCCATAAGATGTGATTTTTTTTTTCCCCTGTTTTCCTTCAGAGCTGTGGAAACATCCTGCATTACTGTAAACAGCAGTTCAAAACTGAAATAAGTTCCGTGAGGTGGACGAGTCGATACAGACATCTCCTTTTCAACCGTCTCCTTTTATCATGCTGAAGCTCTCAGCACCACAGAGACCACATCTCTTTCACACTTGGACACAATTATGTTTACAAAACTGCCTCTTGGAGAGGAAGTTACTTACACGCCTACTCACAAACACACGCCTCAAAGCGAAGATTATCCACCACAGATTTGTACTTTGTTAGTCTCTGGACAGTTGTGAAAACATACAGTATGTTTCTCTGATCCCTCGTGGTTTAGGACACAACTAGAACCGCTGATGAAACGCACACGATCACCCGTCTCTGGAGGAGAGAGATGTTTTTGTCTCGCCTCTCTCAAAGCGGTGGGATGTGAAAGGTAAGACAGAGGAGAAGTAATAGATCCTGCAGTGAGACAGTTGCGACGCTCCTGCAGGAAAAGATTTCAAAGATTTCAGGATAGAGTGAATGACGGGTACACGGATAGCTGATGTGTTCAGGAGAGACGAAGAGGGGGGGGGGGGGGGGAGAAAGGGCTTCAGCAAAAAGGTGTAGATGTACAATGTAGAAAATATCTTGGCAGGGGATATGAGAGATATGAAAGGGAAATATATATTGTGAAAGAAAGGAAAGACTGCTGTCAAAGAGGCAGGAATGGGAGCAAAGGCAGGACTGATGGGATAGATGGAGACACAAGAGAGGTTTGTGGGGGGAGAAAGAGATGCAGATAAAGTGAAGGAGTCTGTCCGTGTACGCTGGATTAAAACCACATGTGTCTGCCTGAGGTGAGGACACCGCAGCGCTGCGCACACATGCGAGGAAGAATGCCGTCACTTGCACCGACCGAGGGGCACCGCACGCTTGTTTCCAGAATCTATTTCCCCTGCCAACTCTCTGCCGCTCGCCATTTTTAACGCGTCATCTCCACCGCGTCTTTCATCTCCCCCGTCTCGCAAAGCAAATAAATAGATACGCCCGCTTTTGTGCCGAGGTCATCTTCCCTCTTACTCGGCCTGCAAAACAGAAGAATACTTTGGTAAGCGTTGCCATGACGAGGAGCTCCCTGAAGAAACCTATGCAGTCAGGGAAGTCATGGGAAGAGGGCAGCGGTGAAACCGGGTGCCCGGGACGCACTGGAGGGCCTGGTACATAGTATATCTACCATGCTGCGGAATTTTCTTGCTCTCGATTTTTTTGTATCACTTCGATCATTATGTTCTTCATCGTTCTTCATTTTCAATCGGTATTTTGAAGAATCTTCGGAATAGAGAGATTTCTTTTTTTTTTTTTACATTTGGCATAACATATATTCTGATTAATTAAGATTACAGAAAAGTCTGAGATACCCCGACTTCATGCATATCATCTTCAGCAAAACGTATTTGGGACAGTTGCGAGAGGGAGGGAGAGATGAGAGGAGAGGGGTAGCTGGGAGAAAAGGGGGCGAGACGGCCATGCTATGGGAAAGTGTTTTGGGGAAACCAAATTAAGGGGAAGAAAGGCCTGACACAAAGGCCTTTGAAAGCGGCAGACAGTTCCCTTGACATGTGCCTTAAAAGAGATGCTGCCGCCGATGCCAAGAAGGGGGGAAAGGACAGAGGAGAGAGAGAGACTGAGGGAGGAAAGGAAGGAGAGATCAAGGGGAAAATGGTCGAGAAGTAAGAGGGCGACGGAAAGTGAGGGCAAGGACGACAACTTCAAGGAGGAAGGGAAGAGCGTAAGAAAGCGGTTGAGTTCATGAGAGGTGTAATGAGTACAAATAAAGGCATCGGTGCGGGTTTGTGGTCTGTGGAGCAGACCAATTCAAAACACTCTTCAAAGGTGTGCTCTCTCAGAGCGTGTCTGTGTACATGTACTCTTATGCTTGTGTGAGAATACTGAAAAGAGATGGATTCCAAGTGTGCAATTGTGCACGTGAACGTGTGTGTGTGTGTGTGTGTGGGGGAGAGACATTGGAGGAGGAAACAGTCTGAATTTTAAATGGCGCGTACCCCAACGTTCTAATCCATTCCTCAAGGTCTCACTACTTTGCATTGTGTGGAGATCTGGTCTGCTGAATGAGATTTTTCTTGCATGCTTGCGTTTAATGTTGCTGCTGCCTTTTCAGTCTCTGTCTGGTTTCATCAGCTGGTGGTACATGTTGAATGTGGCCAAATATATCGATTGAAATGATGATTAAATGTAATTTAAGGGATAACGTTTCTTATTCAGTTCAATTTTTTTGCCAGAGCTCATGGAAATCCTTTCTTAGTTCTGTGTGATGCTGTGGTGAGTGAAAATAGTGCTCGGAATGTCATTGAACATGACGTGTAGTTTAGGAGTCTGTGGAACAGATAATCTGCAAACAACAAACACCCACTTTTTGTGGCGCGGCCTGCTGCCGATGTCAACAGCAAAATAGCAACATGCTTTTTCTCATGCAGATCCAGTCTCTTTGATGCAGGTCCGCCCCTCTCTTTTGCTGTCTCTCCCTCTCTGCTTCTGCCATTGTGTGCCCCTCAGAATTCACACTGGACTCTCTCGCTCTTCCACACACACACACACACACACACACACACACACACACACACACACACACACACACACACACACACACACACACACAGGCATGTATTATTCCTTCCTTGTGTCTGACTCCGGCATGAAATCAATTTTCGGAGCCTGCAACCTCCCACCACCCTTGTTCAGCGTCCATTTTCCCTCACCATGAAGCGAGACCGTTGCTGTGCCAGCCTGAGAATACTCCCTCCTCTCAACTTAATGCCCCCATCCCCGTCCCAGAATCCTTCAGTGCTGTGCCCTCGTGGGGCTCGCCGTCGCCATCCTGTCTCGCTTCCTTCTTCGCCATCACGCACTGTTCAAAATGGCCCTAGAGCCCCCATCTTTCTGCAATATATCCCAAGCGTTGGTCTGTACATGTATTATATATTTTAAACATGAAAGGTAGATAGTTGAGACCACACACTGTGAATCAGTAAAAAACTATGTTTCATTGTCACCCTGAGCATGCTGTTTTACTACCACCTGTACATGTGGAGCACCTGTATAATCAAAAGTTAAACTTATTTTTAAAAAAAACGTGCCTTTGATCATCAAAATGCACTAGCAAGGCTAAATGAAAACCTGTTAGAACTCCTCATAAAAAATGAAGCTTAATAACAGCTTGGCAACGTGAAAGCAGCATGAAAAGGATTGGAATCCCAAAATTGGTATAAAGTGACAAATAGTGGGATGGACGTACAGAGGTGCGGCGGCACGGCTTTTATCACAGTTATCCCCTCCGCCGACGCACACCACTCCTTCCTAATCCGCACTGACAGAGTTTTCATCATCTGAGGAGGTGGGGGACGATGGAGGCCTGCAGGGATTCGGCAGAGGTGGGGGACTTTCCTCCACTCTCTCCCCAGTGGCGGTGCACCCTGAGCGGCCGCAGCCGGGGCCACCAAGGCCCCCTTTGTGCCAGTTATCACCAAGTGGCGAGTGATGGCACCGCGGCCTCCCGCTCTCAGGAGAGGGAACGGGGGTTGGGAGGGGAGGGGAGGAGGAGAAGAGGAGAAGGTGCACGAGAGGAGCAGATTGGAATGTTCCCAGAAGAGACAGAAAAAGAAAGAAAGGAAGGAAAAAGAAACCGGCTGTTTGAAGGGATGGCACTTGTATCATGTGCGCGCCTCACAGGTGCACCGCAGGAGGAATGTGCTTCGCTGTGATGACTCAATAGCGCTTGAACCATCAATGAAATGGCAAAGGGAAAAAAAACCTTCCAAATGGTGTTTGAATGGTCTGAATTTCACTCATTATCTGTCCAGTTCATCTCATAACCTTGTTTTATTTGACAGGCTCCACTTTAACAAGCTGATGTCATCCGAGCGCTAACTTGTCGGGTGTTTCCTGCTATGATTTCATGTCTTGATTCAAGTACACACACTGCGGCACTGACGGACAAACGTCTAGACAATGAGCAGACATTGAGACACATCCGAGTCTCCGCACATGGATCTTGGGAACTGCCCAGACGATGAAAAGAGTCAAAGGTCAGTTTATCCCCCAAACCACTGCTCCACTCTGTCCTCTCCTCTCCCAGCCTTCTCCCACGCTCCCACCATCACTAACACACCTGTGTCCTCACTAGCACCCCCCCATCTCTGTCACACATACAGAAGCATGCATACACACAGATACCAGTGTCACAGACATTTCCCTCTCTCTTGCCCTCTCTCATACACATTCCTAGCCTTCCCCACCTGCCGGTGCACCTGGGCTGGCAGCTGTCATCACTGTGGTAACTGGCATACAGCTGGCTGTCACTATCACCTGGCTCATCTGCCTCTGAGAGAGAGACAGAGAGAGAGAGAGAAGTGGGCAGAAAAGTTTAGGAAGATTCAAAAGGCAGAGTGAAAAGAGAGCGAAGGTGTTTGTGGGTGAGATAAAGGAAGGGAAAAAGAAAGGACGAGAGAAAACTGAGAGACAACATGTCAACAAACAGAGTGATGATTATCTCACAAACAAAAAGAAAGATGGCAAGGACACATTGTTGCCAACATATTGTCTCGCTGTCTACAACAACTTTTCTGTCATGCTCTCGTCTCACTTCTGTCTCTGGTTCGTCTCACTGACTTCTGCCATTCTCAATCCGCCCACTAGTGGTCACTATTGAGTTTCCCACCTCAGCGCACGTGCATTCAAAAAGGTATCTAGACTCAACTGTATGCTAAAAAGGAAATATCACATTGACAACTATGCAGACCCTTTGCTATGACACTTTTGCTCAGGTGCCTCCCGCTTCTCTTGATCATCTTTGAGACGTTTCTACACCTTGATTGGAGTCCACCTGTTGTAAATTCAGTTGATTGCACGTGATTTGGAAAGGCACACGCCTGTCTAGAGGCCATGAGGTTGAAAGAACTGCCTGCAGAGCTCAGAGACAGGATTGTGGCGATCGAGGCACGGATGGAGGAAGTGGACGGCTACAAAACATTCTGCTACATTGAAGGTTTCCCAAGAGCATAGTGGCCTCCATAATTCTTAAACGGAAGAAGTTGGTAACAACCAGGAGTCTTGTTAGAGCAGGCCGCCTGACAGGTGACCAGGAACCCCGATGGTCACTGTGGCTGAGATCCTGTGTGGAGACAGGAGAAACTGCAGAGACGAAATGGCAGAAAATCCCCTAATCCATGTGTGGATTTATATTATATACCCAAAAAGACTCCAGGCTGTAATTACTGCCAAAGTTGCTTCGACTGAGTACTGAGTTAAGGGTCTAAATACTTGTTTCAATGTGATATTACTGTTTTTACTTTTTAATAAAATTTGCTAAAAAGTCTAAAATCCCGTTTTCACTTTGTTATTGAGGGGGAAATATAATTTAAATGTTTTTAGTTTCAGTTACAACATAACAGAATGTGAAAAGTGAAGGGGTCTGAATAGTTTCTAAAGGACACGTATCAATCACCTTCTGCCAGGTTATATTGCCATGTCTGTTGGCTTAGTTAACTGTGGTCCAGTTCTGACTGCCTTCTCACTCCAGCTGTCTGCTTTTAGATATGCTGGAGTTCAACAGCTAAGCTAGCTAGCTGACACTGTGGTAATAAATGAGTTTGTTCTTTACTTTACAAACATAGCTTGAAGCCTAGTGGACCTGAAGTTTGGCATCTTATCTTACACCAGCACATGTTCATCACGTTAATAGTGAGGGCTTCCACCATTACCATGTTTGTTCCCGTAAACTGGCTTGCAATTAATTAAGACGCCCATATTTGCTAATGTAGGTTTCACCTTTTAATGTGTCACCCTTCTGTAGGCTGTTTTTATGACGGAGTGTGCTTTTATATACCACATCTGTGATCTGTGTAAACTGTAGTGCCAAAGTGAGAGTAGACTTTTCTATTTGTGACATCAGAACTGAAATATTTTGGTTGATTTTTAACAAGTTGAAAGACGTATATTATTAAAACTACATGGAAAAACACATCGTCACCCAGAAATAACCTCCAGACTATATTATTTCAAGCTATTCTTCAGTGTTAGAAAAAAAAAAAAAAGCTTCACTGGCTCCTTTTTAAAAAGGTCAGGATCAGGGGTGTAGCAAAACAAGACTGTTAGAGACCCCCTGCATGGGCGGCTTTAATTACAGCTGAGGAAGTGGCACAGCTTAACGCGAACCACCCTGCTTGGCTGTTACATCCCACGACTCTGAATGAAAGCAGAAAAGCAGTTTAATATCTTTTAATGTGCACGTGTGTGTGAGAGAGTTGCACGCTAGCAGTGTGTGGCAAAGGCACCGTGCAGCATATGGGCAGGCGCGTCTGCACTGCCTGTTAAGCAGAGAGAACATCAAAAGGTGGGTTTTGAACTCCCCCCCCCCCCCCCCCTGTACACCCCATTGCCACCCCTCACTATAAATCCCACCCCAAAAGGAGCCATTTATGGGACAATAAGAGCCAATTTATGGGCCCCCAGAAAATGAAGGCAATTCAGAGGTGTGGGATGAAAGATGACGAGGGCTTTCTTAGCTCTGTGTTTCTTCACAACTTTGTCCTCCGTTGCCTAAGACGAAGACACATCAGTTCTGCTCAAAACGAGACAAGATTTCACTTCCTCTCCCAAGCTTTCTTTGCAAAATCGGTTCGCGAAAGAGAAATGGAACCTGCTACATTTTTTTTTGAGTGCTTTTTCCCTGTAATTTTGCAGCACATTTATAAATCACTTCAGATATGTTTTCTCTTGCGGCTGCTGTTTCTAAGAACTCACTCTGCGCCGGTGACCTCTCCTGTCCACTCGAGGTCATAAAATTCTTTCAGTTGAATACATACATAAAGACAATGGGATTAGCAGCTATATGTGGACATATACACACACGCTTAGAGGCAACCGAGAAGTGGACCGGATCACGTCTGCCGCAGAGTTACTCAGGTGTGGTGAGATTGCTGGAATACTGACACGAGATGTTTGGGGGGGGGGGCAATCACGGAAAGGCCCATGCCCGGCCCTAACCACTCAAGCATACACAACAGCTCCCTGGCCTGCGTTGTGTGTTGCTGATGGATGTAACAGCAGATCAGGCAGAGAACTATTTCATCTAGGCAGACACAGAAACACACCTTTTCATTCAGCAATCAAACTATACCTTCCACACAGTCTGTACACATGCACACCAGAGTAGAGCTTCGCTGTAAGGTTGCCCAACAATGAGTCAATGAGTATCGAATTCCTGTTGCTCCTCTCCCTCTTCTCTCTCTCTCTCTCCCCCGTTCTTTTCCTCTTTTATTCCTTAAGTTTAATAGTCCGTAATAGTTACCAAGTATCATTAAGGCCAACCTCTGTGGCTTCTAACAGCGCTGTATGCAAGCCAAGCGTTTGTTGCCGGCATTTTATTGGCTTTCCAGAAGAGGGTTGTTGTTGTTCAGTGTAATCTTAGCATGCCAATAACGGGTTTCAATAAAAGCAGCTGCTTTCTTATGGTAGTTGAGCTGCTCCCCCCCCCCCCCCCCAAACATGTGCAAGTGTGGTGGTTGGACTAACTGAGAGCTACCTGTGGAGAAGACTGAAAGTGTCTCCATTTGTTCTAACACATCCACTGCCTGACATGCAAAAATCACTTTTTCCTTGGATGTTTATTATTTTTTTTTATCTTTCTCTTTTCTCATCAACTTAAACATGTTGCTGAGGTTTGGCTCATGCTGTGACTTAGTCCAATGCCAGCTGGTTTAGCTTGACCACACTGCCCCCTTCAGGGAACAACCTGCTGTTGCAAATCAACAACGCTGGAGCGACAAAGAGGTTCCTAAAGACTATGGACGATAAAAATAATGTGTTAAAAAACATTTGGCCCCTTTCAGTTGCATTTGCTATTTCATCCAACAATATGCAGAGAACTAAACTAATACGTCACTTATATTTTAAGCTAATTTGTCACTGTTCCTATCCATCTGTACTTGCAGATGCATCACATCAGACATTGGCGAAAGGAATTGTTCATAGCAGATTATCCCTTATTCTTGTCTCCAATATTTTATAAGATACTTTTTGCTATGAACTCATCATAGCATGGATAAAGATGCAGGAAGAGAGGGGAGACATGAGTAAGAGTACAAGGCATGTGAAGAAAAGCGTCTCAGAAAGAAAAAAAAAGCAGGCAGGAGACCAAATAAAATGAGACGAGGGGGGATTCACTCGATCTGAAGTAGATTGATAGTAGAGCAGTGTGATTGATAGTAAACAGTTGTGAAAATAAAATACAGCAATAACTACGAATGTATGGTTACTTCATTTTCCAGTATCCCTCATGAGAAGCAGACACAGATGAGTTATGTCTATACTATTCCTCTATGTAACTTGGAGTTGAACCTGACACAGGGCAATCATTTGGACTAAATGTGAACGATTTGTGTGCTTTTTTTAAAACTACACATGTGAAATAGCAATAAAGTCTGAAAAGACATGTAAACGGCGATCTCCTTTCTCGATAGCATGATTTTTCTCTGAATAAACCTTTATCTTTCATATAAAACGACAGACATGACACTGGTTGAAAGTTTGATTTTAAGTGAAACTCTCGTGTATTGCTTTCTTCTATGAAAGATCTCTCATTTTTCTTGGCAGTGAAATTTGGTTTGCCACCACATTCCACAGTTAAAAGGTAGCGGAGAAAGAGTCACTATGTGGCCAAAGGAGTTCCTGTCTCTCGTGTAATTTTAAAAAGCACTCAGACAAACATTATTGAACCTCTGCTGGAGCTTGAACGCTCACCGATGTCTGGCTGACCCTGTCACAGGTTCATGTTTCCTCTCTTGGTTTCTCAAGGGTTTCGATTGTTTTTCTCCTCCATCAATCATCCCTTATTTTCTCACCGTCTAATCGTTATTTCAACGTGGTGAGGTGGCAGGCAGCAGGCACATGCAAGTACAGTACAGTATGTTTAACCCTGCCGGTGGCATGGCTCCATGGATGGCAATGTCCATCTGGCACTTGGTCCATCACTTTGGTCCAGACTGAAATAACTGAACAACTGTTGGAGGGATTAAGATGAACCGAAATCCCAGGTCAACATACTGGTTTAATTCTCATTGACTTCAGCTGCACTTTGTGCTTCTAAATGTTAGCACGCTAACATACTAAGTGAAGATGGTGAACATTGTAAACATTATACCTGCTAATTGTCAGCATATTAGCATTTATTTTGCCTTATGTTTTGATGCTTTTAATGGTTTTATGTGAAGCACTTTGAATTACCTTGTTGTTGAAATGTGCTATACAAATAAACTTGCCTTGCCTTGTGGTTGTGAGCATGTTTCCATGCTAGAGTGAAGGTTTAGCTCAAGCACTACTGTGACTAAGTGAGCCAAGTGGCTGTGAATTCTTTCATTTAGCTGAAATTACAATATGTTAAGAACTATGTCTATCAATCTATCTGTCAAATGGGGTTCTGACAAATAGTCTCATTCAATATGATGTCAGTAGCAGCCGTGTGGAACAACGCAACCTTAGCCTGTCCGCATCGACGCGTTTGCTCCATATCTCCTTGGTGCTGTTTTTAAACCCTTAGTTTGAACCCTCTGCTATCAGCCCCCGGAGAGGTGAGAGACAGCTTTTATATGCCATAACACATGTAACTGATATTTAACATGACTCATCCAGAAATTACACATCACTTTCCAAAAATTTGCTTCAGAGACTTCCATGTGAGTCAAAAGCAACTTTTATTTTCCTTTAATCCAAACAACGTTTTGACATAAACACAAGTTAATTTCCATCATCTTTGGACCGCTCGGCTAATTAAACAAAAGTCACATTTGACAGGTCCAAGTGAATTCACTGGAGTCCACCGCAGTCATCACGAATGTTGTTTTCGTGCACCGTTTCACATGCATTCACCGGTCAATCGCGTTGTCAACCAGTCCTGTCGTCGCTGCCCTGAGCAGTCTAATCCCTGAGTCGCAATATGTTCTGGTCACATGAAGTGTATCGGGGCGGAAAAGGTCTCTTGCTCTGCCAATTAACATTCATGAGTGCGTCCTTTCCAGGAAAAACCTCACATTGACCCGGTTCAATATAGCAACGTGTTGCCATTGTTGGATCCATCTTTGCAAACAGCTGCGCCGTGTAACTCCAGCACCCCATCACTTACAACACTGACAGTGGGCTGTAGTTTAGCCTTTACTTATTATCATTTGTTTCTTTCACAAGCTGTTTTGCAGGAAGGGATGATGGGAGAAGCCTGTGTGACTATTTTCCAGTTTTGTTCTTGGGGGGGGAGGCTTTAATAAATATCTGTAGGTTATGAGGCAGTCAAGGAATAATACTGGCGCAACTGGCGAACTGAGTCATCTGTTATGATCAAAATCATCATTTCTAGTAAAATAACTAGAGAAAACATATTTAATCCTGCCTTCAGTGACTTTTTCCCTGGTCCTAATGACGCAGAATGTGTTTGAAAGACAAACAATCGGGTTCTGCCTTTGCTGGTGGGGGGCATGGATTTAAACAGAGCTGATGGGGGGGGTTTCCTAAGTCAAAGATGGTTGGGAACCAATGGTTTATATGACAGTATAATCATGGTGATATGGCTGTGACCTCCCAAAGGCATCCAGAGGTCATCCATGATTCACTCGGATAATGAGCCTCATCACTTAGGCTGTCACCCGCTCTCCTCCGAGGCCCAGGCGAATATTTGCAGCCAGCGAAGCATTGAGGGGTTACATGAGTGGTAATCCCATGCAACGCTGACCAGCGTGATACATTACTGTAAGCAAATTAATGATCAGACACTTATTCAGCATAACGTCAAAGCACACTGGACTGTCTTTAATCTGGAGCAGGAGAAGAGAATTAAATGGCTTCAGATTCATAAGTGCCACTTCACATTTAAATACACCTAAACACATCCCCTAAAGTGTGTCTTGCCTTCATACTTCAAGACTGTTTGCTTAAGGGATCGTGGGAAAGCTACAAAAACAAGAAGGGTTTTATTGTGCACCACGAGCCACCAGGCCTTGAATTCATCATCCTCAAACACTTGTGAAATGACAATCATTAATTTTTTTGGTTCCTGAGTAATGACTGCCGTAAACAAAATTCTTGTCCATAATAATGGGGATGGACAAATCTAGAAAGCGGGCGCACCCTGCCATATTTCAAATTTCACATACAGTAAGTCAACTTTACCCACTTGACACAACATAATGGACGCCAGTGACGCTAATCTGCGATGATTCAGATTACCGGGACACTGAAAATGGTTGATTTTCAACTCTAAAAATAAAATCCAGATCTATCGACTTATCTTTCAACCTCGGCTTGAGATCCACAAACAAGACCACGAAGCTTTCAGTAGCATTGGCCGGATAGCTGGCTCTCTTTGGGCAAGAACTATTCTTCAGCTGTACAGTTCGTATTGCAAATGGCTCTTTGGTGCTGTCTTTATCACATTACCTTTGTCCTCTTCCCCTCCCGCTATTCCCTGAGTAGTTTAGAGGCAGTCAGGGCACAGCGCCACTTGTCCAGGTAGGTGAGCTCTGCAGGGACACAGTCTGCGGTGAGAGGGGTCGGAGCCGGCACAACTGAACAGCAGAGGCTCCTGTTGAAGGCCACAAAGTCGGCCCCAAGGGCTGTAGGAAGGAAACAGGTGGTTGACTTCCTTTCCCATGCTGGAGCAGCCGATACTGAGTCTACAAAATGGGAAATGAAAGTGTGAAAACGGCATGTATTACACAGTAAGTTCACAGACAATATAAAGGCCCTTTCATTGGTCATTTCACAACTCTGAACTTGTTAAACTGCCTTTCACCCCCCCCCAGTAACTGTACAGTGTGTGGCTGCTGATTTCTCACCTGGCGAACGCAGCAGGACTGTTTAGGTGGTGAAACAGAGCTGGCTCACACACGAGGGAGGACCGTCGACACACACTAACGCATGACTGACCCAGGGGACCCAGGTGCACCCTTGGAGCACTTTCTGGTGGCCAAGTGGGGACAGATGTGCTACAAAACTTCTGGAGGGATTTAAGAGAAAGAAAGTTGACAACAGCGAGAGTTTGAACCAAAGAAACAACTGAATGGTTTCTCTTTTATCGAAAGAACGGGTGGAAAAGCCTGTAAATAAATCACAAAGAAATGTCTCTTGAAATTGATCCATTTCAGAGATTAAGATCATGTCACACCAGGAGTCTAATTGGGTAGAGGGAGCAGCACAAATACTGCAACAGGTCTATGGCTACGTCTCTGTACCTGGTGAGCGATATAGCCTCGAACCCTCTCCAGCATTCCCTCACAAGTGAACTCTCGGGGAGTGAAAGGCTTCACCTGCCAAAAACATACGCATGCATTTATTCAGCAGTACTGAAACAGAAATGTACAGGATAACGTGTGTCTATATATATATATATATATATATATATACACACACAGTATACCTCTGTGCGTAGAATGGCTCTGGCTGCCTCCCGTACATCAGTCTTGTTGGTCACGTCTACGGTCCACACGTGAGGTTTTCCGATGAATTCCTCAGCATACGGGTGCTGGGAGGAGATCTGTCATCCAAAGTTATTCACCGTCTTTAGATCTAAGAATTGATTCCATTCAAACTGTCATTATTAGTTAAGTTTGCAGGGTTATCGACCTGTCTTGTGGTGGGCTTCCCTTTGTAGAAATCATTGTTGTCTGATGAGTGTGGTGGGTGAAAGCGTGGCTGCAGGAAGACACAGCCCAGGGCTATTGCCTCAATGGGTGCTGGTCCCTCATAGGGGAACCCGAGACCTACAAACACCTGAAAGGGAAGACGTGTCAGTTTGCATCTTAATGAGGATCTGTCAAAGAAAATAAACAAGGCAGGCAGGATAAACGAGTAAGGTCAGTGACCCATATGGGGCCACAATTCAGTCCGATATGATTGTGTCACAAATCGACTTAATGCACTTCAAAGATTCTCTGGCTCTTATCTGACCTTGGCTCTGCGTATAAGTCGTAGGAATTGTTCCTGAGTCAGCAGGCCGTGGTTTCTGATGAAGCCGGGCAGATTAGAGGCGAGTCCTGGAGGCTGGTAGACTGTAGCGTGGGTCTCCATCACTTCACTGATCACCTCCACATACTCAGATTTGCCCTGGCATATAAGCACACACATACAGAAACATACAGGACACAGAGTATCTTAAGACCAGGATGAGCAAACGCACTAAGCTGTCTTTTATGAAATCTTCATGTAAAACAGGCTTCTTGACATGTTTCTTGCAGCCTTTCGACATACATATACTCTCTTGGTCATTTTACCTGCCACATATAGTCTTGTTTGCCGTAAATGACTGCTATGCTGTCTTTCCTGTAGCGGTCCGGCTCCAGCTCTTCCTCCCTCACCTCCTCCCTCGCTGCCTCCTCACTCACAAAGCCCAGGAAGGAGTTATCGGGAGTATGAGCTAGAGAGGGCAGATCACAGAGCACCTCAAATCAAATGGTACTCTTGGACAGGAGTTACTGACAACACAGTCCAGAAATATTACAGGTGAGTAACGGTTGATGATAAAATGATGTGCGTGAGGAAAAACATGCTGAGCGGTATAAATCAGCTGTTAAAGAGAATGAGAGGTTAACCTCTGGTTGTTTAGATAGGCAGCTGCCACCCGGCCCGGCCTCCGACACACCGAAGAAGGTGTGAAAGATGAGTATTTACTTTAATAGGAATGTGCTGCCTGCAAAGGTGTGTGTGTGTGTGTGTGTGTGTGTGTGATTCTCTCCTGTCTCAAGGTATACTTGTTTAAAAGACTTTTGCCAAATCTTCTCTCATTCACAGCAGCACATCATTTTCCTTCATCTCCATTTTTTCCCCCCACATGTCTATAACACCTGTCTAGGATCACCTATCAGATTAGCAAAGACATTCAACAGCACACTGATGTGATCAAGGTCATGCAACATGTGGAGGTTTGACGGGACGCTGTGGAGGAATGAATCGTTTCTTGGTTTCAGAGCTCTTGCTGCCTGTTTACAGTTGCGCTTCGTCTGCTTGTCTGTTTAGTATCCTTCAATCGTCTGTCCTCCTCTTCCCCTTTTCAAAACAGAAGCATAAACACCCGCCCGCTCTTTTCTCAAGCTTCTTCTTTTTCTCCCCACTTCCTGTGACTTTGTTTCTCTCTTGCTGCCGCTTTCCCAACCATCAGCTTGCATCCATCGCTGTCTCCCCCTCAGCAGGACAAATAAACAGGGTTTCAGGCTGAGCCATGGAGAGTGGCTCTCGGCCCAGTGCGGCCAGCTTGTCTCCATCTCCCGGCAGGGTGGGAAAGATGACATAGAGAGGTGTTGGAATGAAAGCTCTGTCTGGGCACCGAGTTTATTTAACCTTAGCTATTAATCCTCTCCGTGGGAAGACAATTAGAGATGTGCATGTGAAGGATCAGTGCTGGGCAGCAAGTAATATATATATATATATATATATATATATATATATATATGTATATATATATATATATATATGTATATATATATATATATATATGTGTATATATATATATATATATGTATATATATATGTATATATATATATATATATGTATATATATATATATATATATATATATATATATGTATATGTATATGTATATGTATATGTATATGTATATGTATATATATGTATATGTATATGTATATGTATATGTATATGTATATGTATATATATATATATATATATATATATATGTATATGTATATGTATATGTATATGTATATGTATATATATATATATATATGTATATATATATATGTATATGTATATGTATATGTATATATATATATATATATGTATATATATATATGTATATGTATATATATGTGTCCGGAGATGTGAGTTGAGTAGTAGGTAGTGCGTTTCTGAATCAATGTACTGTGCTGAGCTGCCATCATACCGTGTTTGCATGATTACAGACGTGCACACACACACACACAAATACATACACACAGACTTACGGAACATGGTCATGTACTGCAGAGGCTGCAGTCCCCAGCTTCCCCACAGTGTTTTATATCCATGACTACGCGCATAGCTCCCCAAGTTAAAGGCTGGTTCAGTGCCAAAAGAGTCCAGGATTCTGAAGCGACACCTACAAAAAAAAAAAGGTTAATCACAAAGTGTTTCTTGTATTTATGCACATGGTTTGTCTGCTAATGTAACACTTTAATGTGTAACTTTTGGTCATATTTGTCTTTTATTTGAAGGCATACAAGGATGTGGCTATTTCATTTATAATAACCATTAGGTGAATGTCAGGGTTGTTAAATCTTTTCATCTACCTGTCTAATTGTCAGTGTCAAATTCTAAAACTGTGTAAATGTAAAATAAAGAGAATATGAAACCGATTTATCGATATACTAGAGACATAATTATGTATTTAGAAAATTGTGGTTGTACTGGTAATGCAGGAAAGCCAGCCCCATGGCGCCATGAAGGTGAGCAAGGCCGTGGTAGTCCGTGTAGATGAGGTCAAAGGTCAGGGGCCTCTGGATCGGACAACTGCCTCGGCCTGGCGCAGCACCTATCAGGCTGGACCAGTCACAATAAACACACGTCACACTACTAATTCTTCAGCATTGATCTTTTGACTCTCTACAAATCAATCAACTATTAAAATCCTCTTCTTTTTCATATATGTAGTCAGTACTTTCAAAGTGTACATAATATTTTGTGTCAGGTGAAAGTAACTGGTGGACAGTGGAGCTAACCTGTGGAGCAGTAGCTGTGAGGTGCTGAAGGTTAAGTTGTGGCCCAGGATTGTCAGACAGGCGCTGAGGTCGGCCCACTGGACCAGCTCCCCGAGAGGACCCCCTCTGTCCACCAGGGCCTCAAAACGCTGGCCAACACTGCCAGCCAGGGCCCCAGGATAAAGCAGCACCTAGAGGATGGGAGGTTAAGAAGTCCTGAACCCATCTTTAATGGATGCCAGCATGGCAGTTTAGTGGAGACAGTTCTACTAAATCCATAATAGAAGTGAGTTTAGAATAAGTGTAAGTTGAAAACTAGATTTTTGGTCATATTAAAAATCGGTACACTAAAAACCCTTTACATAAACATTATAGTCACGCAGGCATGTTTTTGAAAACCTCTAAATGTAAAGTCTTGGTGTTCATACCCTCATCTGGGCCGAGACTGTCTTGTTGCTGCTTTGCCTCATCCTCAGAGCAGCCTGTATCCACCGCTCGGACATCCTTTCCACTCTGGACCGGATGAAGTTCACGGCAGGACCGCTGCTGTTGCTGATGACCTCATACAGTGGGCTCAGAGTTGTACGTATCTCAGCCTGTGTAAAATCACAGCGTTAAACAAGGAGGCAGTGCGACGTGTACGTCAGATAGAAATGATAGTAGAGTAGATCATGAGCTGAACATTTTACAGTGACACTCAATGGCATTAGCCTGTTGTGTTCGTACCTTCTCTGTGTAAGAGTGAGGTTCCTGGTGCCATGGCAGTGCAGAGTGGTTTCTTCCAAGACGAAAGGGACAAAAGTCCTCTATTTGGCTAAGATATGTCAATATGGAGCAGGTGGTGCCATCCACCCCATAAAAGGCATAACAGGGGTCTGACTGCCAACGAGCCCGCAGGAACTGCCAGAGAGACGGATGTTAAATCAGACAAAATAACGAGCCACATTTCTGCTGATGTACAGTATAAATAACATACAACATATACATGCTATATCCTAATGCCCATTATTTTAAAATGGTGTTTCTATAATCAGCTCGTATACCGTGAACTAAACACGAAACATAAAACTTTAAGTCGAGGTAAGCACTTCAATGCAACCATAACATTGCGCACACAGTGTCATTAGGTTCATGCTGCCACATATATTTCCACTTTCTCACCTCCACTTTCTCCGCACATACCGGATACGCACGATCCATTGGCACCTCGCACTTCTCGTCGGGCCCTGTGGGTGAGATATTAGCCGTCACACAGTTTCTCTTTATGTGGTCATTTTGAATGCATCGTTATACCACAATCCTTGCTTTAGTAACAGAAAGCACATTGTGGAGTTAACGAAGAACAGCGGACAATAACTCTGATATACAACCTCTCAACTGAAATGTTCACAATGAATGGCAACCGTCGGCACGATGTATAGTGCTGCCATGCGTGTAAGAGGCATTAGAGTAGAGGCAGTGTGTTCTCAGAGGCCCTTTCCAGTAAGCCCCCCCCCCACCACCATCTCTAGCCAATGTCAATCATCTGGAATGAACACACACACACACTGACACACACCTGACCCACCTGCCTCCAACCAAACATGTCCTTTTACAATGCAAATCCTTGCCAAAATACGCAGTCCTTGGCTATGTAAAACAACATAGTAAAACAGAAAAGAGAGAAAAAAAAGATAAGAAAACCCGAAGTGAAGGTGTGGAAGCCTAAAAACAGTGATGTGCTGTCGGAGCACAGCAAAAAAAAAAAAGAGGAAAAAAAAGTGCCCCCTCTGCAAAAACAAGAATATAAGTAGACAAGTTGGTGAAAGGACTCCTGGGTAATTCAGTCGTATTTTATGGGTGTGAGGTAATGTGAGATGGGCGAGCAGGCTGGTGATTGGGAAGTGTGTTGTTTGTGTGTTTGCGGGTGGTATGTGTGCACATACTGCATGTGTGTACCCTCGCATATAGACAGTGTGGTGTGTGTGTGGCCCAAGTTTTATGAATTCCCTTTTTCAGGAAGGGAGGTGAGCGTGTAGCCACTCACACACACACACACACACACACACAGAGGACCCCTCGCGTGCCAACTCGGGTGCATAACCCGACTCTCACCTGACACCTCTCATGAGGGTCGTAGTGTAAATGTAAACTTTTTTTCCTCCCCACCGGCCAGTTGATGGGCTCTGGCTCTGAGGGACTTGTTAAACTTCTATTCAAGGACTTCATTCCCCATAACCACCTGCACCAACTGCCCTTTAACCCCGCTATTCACACCCTCCATTATCACAGCTTGTTAATTTCACTGTGTGGTTAACCTCCATTGAGGCTATGAACCATGCATTTGGCTCAGAGTATCGCACTACCACTGCAGTAAATCACAGAGCAGTTATTGAGGCTGGCAGCATGTTGGGAGGGGAGAGTGTATTTATTATAACTGGAACAAACCCTAAAATCTCTGTTTTGTCTTGGACAATGAACTGCTTCTAATATTGTAAAATCAAAGCTAAACTAGGAAAGGTTTGTATGTCATAGCCTAATACACGTCTTTTCGGTCTGAATCCCACTTTGGGGCCCCAGTAAGTCTAATCTAAACCCCACAGATCCTCCATATCTGCTGAAATCAAATTCTGTTTTTGGGTAAGTACCCGCATGACATGACAAAAAACCCAGAGAATATAATAATTTACATAATTTAAGAGAGATTAAATGTGATGACGGGCTGGGCTTTACCTGCGTGTGGGCTGAGGTCATGTGTTGGAGTGTGAGACTGATGGCGAGGGTGTGGATGACGGCTGAGCTGGTCAAGCCTCTGAGACACTCTCTTCAGCTCCCTCTCCACCAGGCGGGCTAAGCCTTGCTGATCCTGTCTAAAGCTGGAGAATAAACCCACGTGTAGCCACACTGCCTGAACAAATACAATAAGTTACATTCTGTTGTTTCTATATGTTCAAACTATACAGATACCTTTGCAGCAACAGACTGAGATCATCTTTGGTCAGCTGGGTGACCTGACCGCTCTCTCTGCTCAGCCTCTGCACCCGAGTACTCAAAGCCTCCAAGCGGAGCGCCAGCCTACGAAAGCCACGCTGACCTGTGACATAAAGAACATACAACATGGTACGTCATCTACGTACACAGTATCACATTCTACCCCCTATACATGATGTTTAAGTAGTAATACTTTGTATGATGTCATGGCAAATCTTGTTCTGTGTCTGATGAAACAGCAGGGTTATGTAATTCTATTTTCTTAACCTGATCTGCTGCAAACGAAGCAGAAAATCATGTGTATCATGTGTGTTTTCTATGTTGCATGTGGGGGGGTAACGGCATGTAGTCATATTTATAGAGGTGCCGTTTCCTGAGGGACTATTTATATGGCGGATAAAGATGTCATCATTTCTGACAACAAAATATTTCTGAGCGCCGCTGGAGCTTTGTGGTCATCTCACGTTGCTTTGTGGTTTCAGAGCCAGCACACACACACACACACACACACACACAGGCACATACACTCATATAGACATACTGTATGTTTTTTGTGAAAGTGTCCACTGTCCACCTCCATGGTTGGAGGATAAACTAAAATTGCTGACCTCAAGCTATTTACAAACAGCACATTTACATTGATTTCCGTCAGGTGTTGTGCATTCATTCACCCGGCGGTTTCCAACCTTAAAGCGATGCAACATCCCTCTAACGGGAATGACCTTGATGCAGGAATGAGTTGTAAGCAGTTCAGTTTTTCTTTCAGAGGCCTGAAGAGGTGAAAGTGTCCAATATTGTACAAGAAGAAAATTGAATATATGAATATAATTTGTAATATGTATTTTTCATTCATATTTCTTTGATCACATTTTCACCTGTAAGATGTATCTTTGCCCAGGTCTGTAACCAGCCTTAACCAATAATAAAGTGTATTCAAAGAAAAAGAAAAAAAACATTTAGCTATAAAGCCTAATGTTGGTTACAGTGTCTACAGTATATATCATAACCGTTGTTGTTTTTTACACATAAAGTTAAATGAAAACTATCCGGTACCTCTTGTGTTGTGTTGGCTAACCTGAAGTAGTGGTGTTCAAAGTAACTGTGTGGACCATAACCTGCTGGAGAGGCTTAAAATGAGCTATTTGAGATGGCATAGGATGTCTCGACTGGAATCACCTGTATGAGGCAGGGAGGACTGTTAAAAGAGTTATGCTGCCTGTGAATGAGGAATATTGAGTGTTTTATTGGAGGGGTTGCTGGTAATGTTCGGGTTGATTTGAGGTCAGTGTAAGGATCTCCTTGGGGATGGAGCTGTAACCTGTGGTACACAGTAAAAATCCACCAGACTGGTGACGTCACTTCATCACTGTTTGCTCAGCTGACGGTCAGCATATCACTATGCACATGCCCAGGGGCCCTTTGGGCACAGACGCAATGAAAGATGAATGGGAGGGACGAGGTGGGATCCTGTAACAACTTAATGCAGTTGTGTGAGATAACAATATGACCAAATCATTTAAAAACTCGTAAATGTACAACATAATTATGTATGAATGGGTATGTGTGTGCAAGCCTTACTTACTCATATCCATATTAAAAAATATGTTTCTAATATTATTATTATGTTAATAAGTTGTTTCTGCACATTGTAAGATCTCATGGAGACAGAAATGTATGCAGCACAAAGGCCCTTATTATGTGCTTTCAAAACACAATATGTTTTAATGAAATGATAATAATCTATAAACTTCCTTTATATCAGAGCCAACATATTTAGTTTTCATAGAATAAATCTGGCATTTTAATGAAACAATTCAGTTGTATGTCATTAATATCATCCTATTGAAGCCTTTTCCTAAAATAATATTATTTCTTATATATTTTTATATTATTTGATGTGTTGTGTTTTATCCATGTATTTTGACATAGATATAAATCATTATATGAGTATGTATATACTCATATAATGTTTTATAATGATGTCTGTGTAATGGTTGGATGGTTGCTGGGTGACTTGGCAGATTTTCTGCGTTGTTTTTATGTTATTCAGAAGTTAAATGAAGTTCCTTTGAATTAAGAAACTTCCAAAAACAAACAAATGCAACAAAAAGTAAAACATCCGAAATTACTCAAATGATGCAAACAATGTTAAATATTAAATCAAGTTTCCTGTCAAAAGAGTGGAGCTTGCTGAATCTAGTACCATGCTCCTGCTGATGTTTAAGAAGACTTCTGGGAGAGGCACGGCGGCAGAATATGCTCATTTATTCCTTGGGTGCAAAAGAAAGAATGCTGATTTTAGGGAAAAAACATACTCTGCAGGAGATTGTTAACATTGCCACGTCTTTGTAAACCAGCGACAAAGCTTTTGCCCAAACAACCCTGTCTCCTGCCCCCTTAAATACCCTCCTTTAGGGAAACAGTTGAACCAGACCATTGAGTTTAACAGGGGTATCTGTCAGCCACATGGGAGGACCCGCCATGAATTGTGTACAAAGCTTCATCTAACATTGGAAACACAGTCAGATGAGTTCTTATCAACCAGAGATACAGTTATTCTCTGCAAAATAAAGAATACTGCCGCCCCTATTTCCCCCAATCAATGCTTACTGTGAAGACACCACTTCTGGCTGAGATGTGTGACACAAACACCATCGAGGCTTACCTTGTTCCTCAGGTGACCTCCCAGCAGGTTCATCCCTGGTCGTCTCAAGGGGCACCCAGAGGCTTTGTAGCAGCAGGGTGAACACAGACAGGCACAGGCAGAGCACCAGGCAACCACTAGAGGGCACAATACACAGAGGAAGCTCTTGAAATGCTGCAGCAAACCGCATACAAACAAGAATAACACAAATTTAGACACAAGTTGTATTTTGTTGCAATATTTTTAATTAAACTGTCAATATTTAAGTTGGTTTGGGCAAGTTTGCGTTCGTACATATACCTTGTCGTGGCAGAAGCTTAAAGTTGAAAGCATTTATCCATATCTTTAAGCTAACGATATGTGAAATGTATGCATTACTTTGAACTAACTAAAGCTGCAACCTACAGCTGACTCAATATCTTTTTTAATGAAATTCTATTTTCTATTTTCATAAATGTGTTGAGCTACGATCTTTGTACATACCCAGTCTTATGCATCATATTTTGTATTTCCCTGCACATGACATGAGGCCTGCCTTTAATAAATTGTGTAATTACCCACTAGTTAAATCTCCCTTTGACTTCACATGTTTGATTTTATGAGCGGATCTCATGCAATAAAAAAAACGTACAGCCTGACTTTGCCTTTGGCCAAATGCCTTGAGAATGTGGCGAGCTAAATTGTTCCATGACTTCGCGTGAGGACCCTGGTGTGTCAAAACAAAATATCTGAAGCGTGACGTGCCATCATGGGCGCGCGTATCTGCTGGCTGCTCACGTGGGCTCCACTGAGCTCTCGCTTTCACCGGGCCAATAAACCCACCAACCCGTACCCGAATGAGCACGGCGTAGCCGAGCTTTAGTACATGTGCGATCCTATAGTGCCTATAAAGCTCCAGATTCAGATCCAAACTAATTATTTCCATTTCATTCTTTCATACTGCATTTCACCAAAGCTGTCAGGACACTCATCACTTTTGGTTGAGGGCATTTACAGAATGGAAAAGGATCAGAGCTGAGGTCATGAAAAAAGCTGAATACTTTGTGATAGTTGGAGATCTACTGCAAGTGATGTCCAGCTTCACGTAAAAAGGGACGATTACAACTATAATCAATTACTCATTGGGCTGCTTAGTCAACGACCTGTTGGCCTTTGCATTTTGTTTTGCTTTTAGCCAGCTAAAATAAGTAAAGCAAGATCTCAGCGCACACTGCAGGGGCATGCAGAGGCGTGGATGAGGCGCGGTGCATCGCTTTCTTTCTACTGCACATTTGAACCACATGCTGGCCTCTGATCTCACGTTGCTGAGCACTTACCTGCGTGGCCGCAGTGCAACATGCATGGCCCTCTGTTGACAGGATGCTGGACCTCACTGTCAAAACAAGGACATTGCAAAGTAAGTTCAACATGCTTCAACGGCTCAGCTTACAAGACAAACCAGCACATGGACAACCACACACAGAAACACACATCCTCACCTCCTTGGGTCTCCGTCCCAACCCACTGGAGACCATCAGGCCTGTTTTCAAAACACACGAGCTAAATATAGCTAATATAGTCGGGGCTGGAAAGTATCTTGCCTCCTTTTTTGTCTCTTCGCTTTCTTTCCCTCCTTCTCTGGCCGTGCCTTTTCTCTGGCTCAGGGGCTATGGGTAGGCATCCTGCGGTTGTCAAGGTAACCTGACTCGCCTTTAAAGAAAAGAATAGCCAGAGTGCTGCTTCGGCCTTTCACGGATACAATGGAGCCCACGCTATTGGGTGACACAGTTTCTTTCAGTCGCGCTGGCTAGACTTAAGCCTTGCTTGTGAATTGATACTCAAGCAGGGAGCTCATTTAAATAGCTCCAATGGTGCAAACCTCTGGCCCTAAATGACACAATACAGACAAAAGACAGTACAAATGTAATGGCAGTAACAATAGTCAGCATAAGAATAGACCCAAGGAAATACCCACTGGACACTTTATAGATAACAATTAAAGTTAAAGTTAAGATGTAACTCTGACTTACTGTGTTGCAAGACAGTTGTCAAATAATGCAATCAGACAGCAAGTTATTTCTTTGGAGGTTTAATGATTGTCAGTGCTAGAATGACAAAGTGTGAAAGAGAAACCATACGTTAGCAAAGGGTCTCACACGTGTGTTTTCCTGAGACTCAACTGCTTTTATTTTAAGTCTCAATGCTGGTTTATTATATCACGCACAACTTGCCCTTTTGATGAGTGGAAACGCCCCACAGATTGACCACAGAGCAGAGTCTCCCAGGTACCTGAGGAGGGCGCCATGATGCCAAGGTGGTCTTGCTGTGAACCTGTACTGGAAGGTAAATCAGAAAAGGAAATACAGCTTAACCAAAAATGTGTTCCACTGAATAAAGAGCCAACTGGGAATCAAAGCAAATAAACTCTAAAAATGACAGAAACAAAAATGTAATTGTGATCTATTCGAATTTGACTTCTGAAAAGGGTGATCATGGGAATGAACATGCAGCAGTAATTAGGAGGACTGCAGATCACAGTGCCGTACAGCATGCCAAAAGTTTCCACACCACTTAACTAAGTAACAACATCCCATTTGGATAAAGAAAGATTGGGCACTGTGTCACGGAATCAGCTGACATACAGCGATGATGCAGACGGGGAGTGCATCAATTTATAGGCCATGAACACAATTAGCAGTAGAGACTTAAGGGCCCAGATGCCACACCCACCTCCGTTTACTGCGTCAGCAGCCACACCTTTGAACCCTGATTGGCTGACAGCACCAATGTCAGTTCAGGTTAAACCTGCTGGGGGGGGGGGGGCACAGGAAGTATAGTGGCTAAAATTGGACTCTACAGCTCATACTGGGATCTATAACGTCAAGATTATTATAATTATTGATTATCTCTTGATTATGTTTTCGAAATAAACTAATCAATTACTCTGACAAATGCCACTCCCATCAAATGTTTGCTTATTTCTCTGACAAACTGTAAAAAAAAAGATACTCAATCAATTTGAAATGATAAGAGCAAAGAAAAGTAAGCAAGTCCTCACATTTGAAAATATTTCACTGTAAATAATTTTGTTTTTACTAATTTAAATGATTTATGGATTAGCAAAATTAGTATCCATCCAGTTGTTAGTGGATAAACCTTTATTTATACTTTATAGCTGCAAAAAACAAGGGCAATTGCTGGGAGACAGTAGAATTCTCACTTTGCCTGCACACATTACTCTTTCTGTGTGAGGACGATTCAATTATCCAACGTCATTGCATGTTTACCATCTTAATTAAGTTGTTTGGAGTAAAAGCCTGTTCTTATAGTGCGTGTTTACAGGATACCACTGGACTATCTGGTCTAATTCTTAATCTAATCTAACAGGATTTGTCAGATCTGGCAGGCTAGTTCCGATACGAAAGTAGTGTTTCAGATCCTGGTCTTGTGTTGTCTTATGTGTTATTCACAGAATATGGATGTAGAGAGTGGGTATAAACAACTCTGTGCACATCTATGCCACTGTGCATGTGTGCACTAGCATGTCCATGAGAGATAGTAGGACGGGGAGGGGGGTTACTGCAGTGATGTCACGCAGGGAGCGGCAGGATTTGATGAGCATAAACCTCCATAAGCTCTTATCTCTTTACCTCCATAAGCTCTCTCTCTCCTTCTCTCTCTTTCACTCTCACACACTCACGGACAATCCCTCACACTCACTCGTATTTTTTCCTGATTCCACGATTCTTTACTCAATTTCCCTCATACTCACTCACAAATACACCAACAAGTGCATGCACACACCAATTTCATATAAAACACATGCATTTTGTTTTACTATACGTGATTTATCTTTTGAACTGTGGAGACAAATGAAATGTGAATGTTATGGTGTTCCTGTAGATTATCCTGATCGTGTGACATGGCTGCAGCTCTCGTCTTTCTAACCCACTTCGGTGCCAAATTGATTAACACAAGCTGTTTAAAGTGGTCTGAGATATGATGAACTTGTGCATCTTCAAGACAAGCCTCAACCAATAGCATGAAGAAGTCTCTACTTTTGTGTAATGGATGCTGAGATGTGGATGAATTTCTCTTGTATTATTTTGGGTGGGAAAGTAACTCCAGCTTCCAGCCAAATGCTGCGAAATCTTTTGCTAAAACTGAAAGTTTGCTTTCCCTCTATCACACATCAGCATATAAGGCACATTCTTACTTTTCTATTACGCAGTACTAAGAAGGTAAATGAGGACATTAAAAACATCAGCTGTGTTTGAGAGGGACAAGGCAGGGCCGAACAACATTTTACCCTCAGTCGTTCTGGAAGGCAATGATGGTTCCACAATTTAATTATCGGTAATAACTGTCATGTGTTGGGCGGTTGTGTTTTGACGGTTGCGTTGAGTACAAAGGCAGGGTTTGTTGCCCTTGCTAGGGTACTTCCTGTCCTGTCTCCTGCCATCACTTATTTGACAGAGCACGTCTGCAAGTAAACAAGAAAAATCACACACTGGGATTTTTTTTTATGCCATGCAGATAAAATAGAATATGCATTTTCAGTCATATTGTATACTAGATTGTATATAGGCTTTATTTATTGTATTGTGTTTGATGGCTTTATAATACACTACTACTACTACTACAACCTCTTCATGGTCACAGCAGTGTAAATTGGCCTCTAGATGTAACGATGAGGCATTTGGTGCACACAATAGGACATTATCATACTACTGGTGGTTTGTGGTATTCATATAACACTCCTGTATATGGAAGTGTGTGGAAACGTGTGTGTGCAATATGAGTGGTGTATAAGTAGGCCTAGTTGAGATATATATATATCCTTATGTGCTCATATATATATATATATATATATATATATATGAGCACATAAGGACTATATTGTGCGTATTTGTTGTTCTGTTTGTTTTTTATTCACAAGAGAAGTTCTTGTGAATTAACCAGAGTGTACATAGAAGTGGCAGTAAACAGTATATTTAACCAGCCCACCTGAGCCCCTCACTGCGGCTGCAGCTGCACGCGCACAGACGCAGAAAGAGGTTGAAGGCACTGCGCATGCTCGAGGCAACTTCATATGAATAGTGCTTCACGTCTCAAGACATCTCACATCCAGGTAAGGATAACGTCAGTCGGTTACCGTTTGCTTGCCAGTCTTCGGTCGTGTGCGGTTGAGGTAAGTCTTGTTCCTATCGCCGGGCTTTGAGTTTCAAATGCTTCGCTTTCACACACATTCAAGCTGAAATCTCCCCACGTCAACAAACTCCAAGACAGAAGACAGGCTGCGGACCACATTAACCAGTGGTTGGTACCATTCATGCTAGTTGACGTTAGCTAACATGTTTTTGTGTGGTCGGTTTTGGGAGATTTTGCATGGCTTCGTGTCTGTCCTGCGTGTAGTGTTGTCTTACTGCTAGCTTTTTGTGTCTGTTTAAGGTTTCGTTAGCTCCTTGCATGCACTGACAGGAGCAGCTTGCGGCTAGCTAACGCTAGGAATGCTAACTTGGCAAGTTTGAATGGAAAAGGGTGTATCGGATTTACTCGGGCGGTAATGTTAAATACCCTGTGACTCGCGTGCACAGGCTACTATCACCTCTGCTGGCTAGCTAACGTAAATAAATACAAATACAGCTACGGCAGCTTTGCGTGCACTTGCAGCTGTCATTCCACCGTGTGATGACACAGCTGTATCCGCAGCTACTGTAATAAGGTGGCACAGACACTGTAACGTTACCCACTGCTGTGCTAATGTCTTTGTATCTGCACTTGCTTTGCCACCGAGATAAAACAAAAATCGTGATTCGCCCACAGCAACGTTACTTAACCACGTCCGCCCAGTTCTGCAGAGGTGCTGTTGAATGTGCACGCTCCAGCTTCCTTCTCCATACAGTAACATCACCTTATGTATTTAGCTAAATTTGATAATCGATACGTCATCTTTGGATATGTAACTTATAGCATCAGACATATGAAAACAGATTTTGGAAAGGATTTGAGCAAACTGCATGAACACACGTTGATGGGAGCTGTCAGTGCTCATTCAATGCAAGATAGATTTAGACTCGTTGTCATTTCTCTTTAAGTGTGCATCCTGTAATGTTACCTGTAGGCATTATGTCAGAGCCTGAGGTTGTTTGGTTTGGTATCTTAAATTGCCTGAATGTTATCCTCTTGTAGACATTATGAGATGAGACTATATATTGGTATTGTCTGATTCTGAGAATATATTTTCAGTCTACCTTTTGACAAAGTACATCCTGTGCTAAAGGTAAAACGCCAACATTGGGGTTCACATACCCTCAGAGTAGGAGCGTTAATCTCTCTACAGAGTCACCATAAATGCTTCCAGGTTTGCATTCAGTATTGTGTCGGTATGCACCTCCATGTGACTTGTTGGAAGGTAACGTGAAATTATCTGATGATTTTATGACATTTTTAGTATATTGCAAGTGATCTTTGGACACGTGTCTCCATGTGACTTGTTGGAAAAACAAGTGTGACGTGGTTTGATGAGGTACGACAGTATCTTGTGGGTAAGCGGAAATGATCTTATTGTACGACTGTCGGTTTCTAAATATATTGCCTGTCAACTTTTACAGCATACGCAAAGTCTTTAGTTCTCTCACCACCAGAGATCCCAGTTTTAATATCAAACTTTCCCCGGCCAATTTAATTGTTTTGTGGCTGTCATATGGCATCACTAAGTTAGCCTTTCACTGCATTCCATTCAAGTGAGGAGTTTACTTGATTTGATGACATGCATGATGTTCAGTACATGCTCTTTTCCATTTGAAGATCTTAACAGCATACAGTACATCTGATTAGTGAAAATTGCTAATGTTGTTTCACAGTACAGATTTACTGTGGTCATTTTGCAATGCATCCTTTATAACTTGCTGCAAATCACCTCTTATGGTAGCAAAGTATATGAACAGTTCGACTTGTAGGAATCCACCGAGGACTTGTAGGGTTTTGTACGTCAAAGAGAATTTGGAACATGTATATATTTCTTAATTTGATACTGCTTAGGGTGGAAGTTGTTTTTTTTTATGCTCTGGTGCTGCTGAAAGTGACTGATTTTGACAGATTTTTTTTTATCTCTTATTTTCTCACTTGTGTCTTCCAGTAACCATCATGGACAGTTAAGAAACATAGGCTGCTGCGTGGAGGACAGAAGGTTAGCAACACCCCGGCGCGTCCCTCCTCTCTTCCCACTGAGGCAGACCAGCAAGCTTCCATCGCCATGGCCGAAGAAGACTATGGCAGCTTTGTGGACTGGAACCAGATGGGGGATCTGGCCAAGAGCAGCGGGCCCACCAAGGTAGACTGTCAGGACCTGAAAGAGTTCAAACAGATGGCTCGGCAGGGTTACTGGGCCAAAGACCACAAACTACGAGCACAAGTCTACCAGCAGCTCATCAAAGCCATTCCCTGTCGCACGGTTACCCCAGATGCAGAAGTATATCGTGACATTATGGGGAATGCAGCCACTAAGAAGCCCTCCGCCCACATCCCATTTCCAGAGTTCGTGGATGGAAGTCCTCTGCCGCGGTACTGCCTGAAGGCAGAGGCAGTAGCCTCGGCCCATCAGATCATCAACTGCGTGGCCGGACAGTTTCCAGATATCTCCCACTGCCCGTCACTACCGGCGGTTACTTCACTGCTCCTGCACTTCAGCGTCGACGAGGCTCAGTGTTTTGAGCTTGTCAGCCGCATGCTGTCCTGCAACGAGCCAGGCAAGCGACTGCTGGACCAGACTTTCCTGGCCTATGAGTCTAGCTGCATGACTTTTGGTGACCTGGCCAACAAGTACTGCACAGCCGCCCACAAAATGATCGTGGCCACAGCCCAGGACGTGCTGGAAGTCTACTCCGACTGGCAGCGCTGGGTGTTGGGCGACCTGCCTTTCAGCCACATGGTCAGGGTCCTGGACATCTACCTAGTGGAGGGCTACAAAGTTCTCTTCCGTGTGGCTATAGCCTTGCTCAAGTTCTATCGCAAGCACAAAGCGGAGGCCCAGGGAGGCCCGGGCAGCCAGCAGCAGGATTCAAGCAAGGTTAAGGAGGACATTCACGCTTTCGTCAAGGGCATCGCCTCCACCGTCACACCGGAGAAGCTGCTGGAGAAGGCCTTCTCCATCCGCATGTTTAGCCGTAAGGAGATCACCCTGCTGCAGCTCACAAATGAAAAGTCCCTGCAGCAGAAAGGCATCACTGTCAAACAGAAGCGGTATAGTCAATAATCCCATTTTTACGTGGTCAATTGTGAGCATTCTGTTGCCTTTTTATTTAGATGGTAGGCTTCTTCTTTTGGCTTTACTTGGCCCACCTTTACTGGTACACGACTATAATATGTTATGTCATTAAGTACGTAGCCTTATGTCTTTTGATAGTTAATCTCTGCTAGTTTTCCATCATTTTAAACTGACATTGATAAAAATGTCTAGCATGCTCTGGGGAATGCTTCAAGTTGCTCTTGCATCCTTGCCTCACATTGTGTTCTTGTTTCCTCTTCGTTTGCTTTCTGCCATGTCTTTCCCTCCACCATCTTCTGTCTCATCCGCACTTCACTCCTGTGTTTACTGCCTTGGTTATTTCACAGTCCTCCTAGGTGGGTTTTCTTCTCGATGCTATTCTCCAGATCCATCTATATTTCTTCAGAATAACACTCATTTACTTTCAGGTTTATGCATCGCCATCTGTGCGATCTGCCTCACATTCTGTGCCTCTCCATCTCTTCCCATGTCTTGTGTTTGTGGGCGTCTCCAGGCGGAACGTGCAGCTGGCACTTAACCCCGACACCTTCTCCTCAGAGATCGTCAGTGCCAAGGAGATGCGGGACATCTGGTCGTGGATCCCCGAGCGCTTTGCCCTGTGTCAACCACAGCTCCTCTTCACCACCTCCACCCACGGTTGCAGCCTGACCAGGTACATTGTCCAGTGCTCGCCTCAATATATTAATCCTGAGTCTTTGAATTTGATTTATGGCCAAAATTGCTGGAAAGTGCCTTTGTTTATCTACCAACCGAATCCATAGACTCAGTATAAGGTGTTTATAAAGTTTGTTGCAATGAATTCAACTATTCCATTTTCCACCAGATTCTACTCTCATTGTGAAGGCTACGAACCCACTCTGCTCCTCATCCGGACCACAGATGGCGACGTAAGCAACGCTCTCTCATGATTCCCACCATGTTGGAGGGAATTAAGAATGCATCCTGAAATAATGCAATTAAATATATAGACTCTGGTTTTATTCTTGGCCTGAACCCTGAATAGATGTCAGAGGTCATGATCAAAAGGTGTCATATGATTGGATTATGGTGCTCAGCACGAACATTGGCAGCTTTCAGAAAGCAATCTTCCACTCGTGTGAACTACTATTTTAGAGAATGATGCCGTTGTAGATGAGCAAAGAGGTAAACTCACTGATGCATATTGTGTGGTTTTTTTTTTTTTTTTTTTTGTCTGTTTTACCTTTTAGGTATGTGGAGCCTTCCTGTCCACAGATTGGGAGGAGCGGAAAAGAGGAGGCAACAAATTGAGCTTCTTTGGCACAGGGGAGTGCTTCGTCTTCAGGGTGAGTGCATTGTTACTCTCTAGACTTACTATCTGTATTTCCTTTTTAAATTTAGATTCACTCTGTGACGTCTTTCTGGGGATCAATTGAAGGGAGAATGATTTCATTTTGAGCATACCGCCACCAGAGGGCACCATCCACGCTGTTTTCACATGTTCCAGATTTCAGTGTCACTGGCCCCACTTGGCATGACAGGCTCCCATTTGGGAAAGCCGGCCTAGTAGGTCACAACTCACCATACTGGCTTTGCCATGTCCGCAAAAACAGGCGCACATCATGCTCTTGAAGCTTTTCTGCTTTGAGCTTCGGGGTTCTAACACCTGGGCTGGAAATAGCAGAACAGACTGGCTCTCTAATGCCTTCTGTATGAATTATTTACAGGGTATATCTGTGTTGACGCACAGCCGTGGGCCATCTGAGCCAAAAAAACCACCGTCATCTCACACACTAATACTTAAGCACACACAGATCGGAAACTCCCGTAACCTGATCCAGTAGTATCTGATCTGGCCGTCACCTGACACCAGGTGAAAATGGAGATCGTCGGCAAGGACTGATGTCTGTCAGATGTGGTCTCATTGAGATCATGATCTCTTTTCTATTAACACATGTGCAGCACGACTTTATTCAATGTGTGTATTTGGTGATGAATGGCTGTTTCCCTCGTCAGCTGAAGCCAGAGATGGAGCGTTTTGAGTGGGTGGTGATCCGCCACCCTGAGTTAGCCTCCGCCAACAAGACTCAGGAAGACACAGCCTCTCCTGAGGGGCAGAACTCGGACAACAATGGCTTACAGCAGCCAGAGAAGCCTGCTGGAGGCCTCTCGCCCTTCCTCTCTGCCCGCCACTTCAACCTGAACTCCAAGAACACTTCCATGTTCATGGCTGGTAACTTTGACTCCATCATAGTGGGTGAGTGCATTGTTTTATTCTTTATTCGGTCACTTTTTTTAACGTGGTATTTTAGTTTTTCTACACGCATGGGATCACGTTTCACATGGATTTCATTGTTGACCTTTCATCCCATTTAAAACTATGATTTGATTTTACAAGGTACTGTGAAAGAAGGAGAATCTCAGGGTGGAATTTTGAAAACCATTTGCAGAAATACAGACTTTAGTATCTCGTCACTTCTACAAACTGTCTGCTCTTGTGTCTGCTCAGGAGGAGGCGACGGCAACGCTCTCTACATCGACTCTGAGCTCAACCACGGGCGCGCTGGCCGGTGCGCCACCTTTGACAACCCGCCCTTGTGTAATGAGAGCTTCCAGGTTGCACTGCTAGAAGTGTGGGGCTTCCAGGACGCCATGGCCTCCTAATACTGTACACACAGTACCCATGTAGATCCATACAGGCATAGACTCGTAGGTGCATATTCATGCACACAAACCTATATTATCACAGAACATCTTGACATAAACTGTTAGAGGTGGAAAACAGAACAATGTCCGTCCTACAAATTCATATATGATCATCTATTTTTTATTTATTAATGCAGTTAATCCAAATTCAACATGTGAACAAGAATGTGATGTTTGTTTTCTGTTTGTTTTTGTAATTACGGATTTGTATTACGGTGTGCTAAGTCTGTTAACGTGTCCGGTAATATGAAGGAAGTCAGGATCAACTTGTCGATGAAGCCAATGTGAGCTTCATTTAAAGGTATTTTTAATGTCGGCCGTGGCGTGTTCATGTTCATGTTCATGTTCATGTTGAGCTGAAACATTTGAATTCCTGAATGTACATTCAGTCTTTTATGTGCTGTGGTTTAGCGCAGTCTGCCAAATTAACTGTATAGCTGTCTCTGCGGCCCTTAAAGAACATGAACCAGGCCATGAGGTTAAAGATAAAATGTGTGAAGTCGAGAGTTGATTCGGTGAGATGTGTTTTTTTGATGTTGAAACTAAGATGAACGCAGTGAAGTTCCAGGTCCGCTGAGTTCTAATTCCCCCCCCCCTTTGATTTGCTGTACATGATGAATTAATGTGGTTCATGTTTGTGGGTATCAGTGGTGAATTTGAGTGTTGCCATTTTGCACCATATGTCGACGCTTTCTTTTGAATGAGTGGCAATTTCTCCATTTTTAAAAGTATATGAATGTTCATGTGAATACAAAAGAACAAACTTTTGAAATGTTTATAGTTTGCAAGTAATGAAGAGAAACGCAGTTTGCTCATCCTTTCCTGCTGCCGCCGTCCTTTCGTAGTGTGAAGACCGTCGCACAAGAAGTCCAAAACTGTGGCCTGTTGGCGAAGTGTCGTTGGGGTTTACACACCCCGTCTGTATCTGTGTGTTCGAACCTGTGCTCCAGTGAGACACTGAGTAACTACAAATGTATCTTACATGTGAAAATACAGCAATATGCTTTCAGTACAACAAGGGACTCCGTCTTTGTTTGTCTTGCTGCTACTCATTGCGGTTCTTCCAGATCTATCACATCTCTAGCCTGGCAGGGGGGCAGTTCTTCAGACTGTCACAGATGTGTGCCAGATGCCTTTTAAAGTCAGCTCACCCCTTGTATCCTGCTGTAGTCCTGGTAGTTACAGCTGCTACGCCTGTTAACCAAATGTACTGTGGAGCCATTATACAAATACACTGTTTAAATAGTCTTGTAAAAATCCATTTCATGCAATTATATAATTTTTTTTCTTAAATTGATGTCTTCTGTGCATCTATTTATACCAACAAAAAAATCCCATTTTGAAAGATCTTTCCTTCAAAGAAAAACTTGCATATAGTGACACAATAACTTACTAGGGCAAACATCTTGGTTTAAACTAACAACAATGCACATTGCATATCTACAGGAAGGTCTAACACCAACTGTGTGACTCCTAAATCACTCGTGCGCACTTCTATTTCTGTTTGGATGTCTGCACTTTGTGGAAGCTGACAGTGAACGGCATGACTGGAAACATTTAACAGGGATGAGTCAGATAAATCTACAAATATGTACGTAAAAGCCTCCTTCCATAGTCGGCTTTACTGCATCATTTTTTTTAAATTGAGCTTATTGTTAAATTTCTATATAAATTGTTTAAATTTGCTAAACACGGTACAAATTCTGCAACTGACATCCTCCAATTAAATTTGTTTTAAAAAGATATGGGCAATTCATTTGCAGTGGGTGTGGCACAAGCTAATGCATCTCAAGCAATTTAGTATCTTAGCTGGCAATGTGTTGGAGTAATTCCTCCTGTAAGTGGTATTGACTCTGTGACGCCAAGTCTGTGCTGTTCATTCAGGATTCACACTCAGCTAATCACACGTGCACTTCTATATTTAGCTGCTCCTTCGGGTGTTGATCTGGCACATCTCCTGAAAGCCATGCTTTCCAGCCTCGTGGAGTAAGAGGCTTACATCTTTAACCCTACACTGAGATGGGACTCTCCTTCACCAGCCCCCGCCAAGCAGATAGCAAGGGGGCTGTGGACGGGGATTAAGACACAGACTAAGGAGGTCCTGACAAGTGGGGTTTTTTTTGTCTCACAGATTAAATATTTCAAATCTGGTTATTGGAAAGGAGGGAGGTCTCTGATTACATGTCACAACTAATCCTTATGAACTGTACATCGTGTCCTACAATGACAACAATCAGTTAAATTATGTCTTTAGGGCAAATTTAGTGTGAGAAAGCAAAGATGTGCCATTAATGCAGGATTCAAGTTTCTCTATTTCCAAAATATTGGCTTTTTTTTTTTTAAGATTGGGAAATAATTGAGTTCTTTATCCCAGTGAGAATGAAAGACAGAGTTGTGTTTTCGGTCACATGCTGAAACCATGACCATAGGAGAAAAATGCCTATTCTAAGTGTTTAGCTCAGTGACTTCCTTTCGATCCTGGGCCTTTCTAACACACAGTTGGACTCTAGAATCACAGTATAGTGTACATTAATGACTGGTGGCAAATGCTTTGCTGTGTTCATCCTGAACGCTATCGTGAATCGTGGTCTTGTGAGAGTTTCTCACATAGTTCCCCGTTTCCCTTCCTTAATTAAAGCACCATCTTAAAGACCAACCATCAAAAATATGCCATGCTCTTAAACTCTCCTTTTACAACTCATATTGCTGCATGTTGTCAAATGAGATGGTTGCAAATGTCTGTTGAGTATGTATCCCAGACAGGAACATCATAAACCAACGTCAACAGAAAGGCTACATACCTATCTATGAGTCAGTCAGCAGGGAAAGAGAAAACCAAGTGAAAATCATCTCATTCATTGTGACCTTTTTGTTATTAATGCATTACTGCACACACACACACACACACACACACACATACACACACACAAAATGATCTTTATTTAATTGCATAGTGCAACCTTGCATTTGGCAGCCGGAGTAAGATGTTGGTCGAGTAAAGTGTCTGAATGGAAGGAAGCCGGTGATGCTGCATGGTGTAGAAATTGCATCACGAGTATAGGAGCTGTACAGAGGGGAGGGGTCCTTCTCTGGTGCTGACTAGACAAGGCAATGCAGAGGGAGCAGAATGGAGGGAGGGATGGAGGAAGAGACGTGGGGACTGCACAAGCTCTCTCTCACTCACACACACTTCATCACTCCCATGATGTCCTAGCTCCAGCGACCCCTCCTCTCTCAGCATCTCTGAAACCTGCTCTTGCTATAGATTGTAATGAGGATTCTCGGTTTCCTCCCCCCACCACACACACTTAGCCTCAAATTCTCTCACTGTCACGCTCCACGTTGCTGCATATCACAGCTGACTGTAAAAACCACCCTCTGCTGCATGGTAGAGTCCTGGTGCAAAATGCAAAAATGTGTTTGAATTTCAGTGGCCCTCTGAGGATGAAATTCATATATGATGTATAATTTATTCAGGCATTTGAAATAAAAGGTGTCCTGATTTTCTTTTCTCGATATGTACCGTATCACAAATACCTATTTCCATTTGCCCAGCAGTGTCTCCACACACCCTCTTGCTTCTCCCCCATCACTTCATCCCGTAGCTTTTGAAGGGTGAATGCGTTGGTATCAAAGGGGAAGCCTGCAGCGGATCACACCAAATTGATGCCTGAGAGGGGTGACCGTCAAAACAAAAAATAGAATAAAAGATATAAAACACTTTATTTGTACAGAATACGTTATTAATGTTTACTAAATCCATATATCTTGTTTCATACATGCATCGTGTGGCACAGTATATTATTAATTAACTTAGTTCTAGTGCGCCCCCCACACCCAGGCAGTGATAGGTTTTATCCGTAAGTCAGGTGACATTTTCCGCTTCGCCATTTTGTGCTGCGCCGGGTATTTATCAGAAGAGTCGTGACTGTCCCGTTTACACTGCTAGTTAGGTTGTCAGACGGTTCCTGTTGTTACCCAGTTTATAACTTCAAGCCTGTGGCCTTCGCTGGGGTTTCGCTTCGTGTGATTAATTCGAGTCCAACAGCAGTAATTCATTTTGTATATTTAGTGTATTTTATATTGTGTGAGACAGAATGTCGGCCGAATCTCCCGAATACGCTCCGTTCTTCGCAGTGATGGGCGCCTCTGCGGCCATGGTGTTCAGCGGTAATTATCACGAGATCACCTTTCATATTCGAGCTGTTTGTTGGTAACTAAATGTACACCGTGTGGATTCACTGCTAACACCTTTTGCGTTTATATCATTCCCTACAGGGTACCTTGAATCTTTAACCGTGGTGCGTCTATTGAAGCTTACTTGTGAAATACATCCGCTAGCATCAATGCTAATCTTGAGCTGTCATATATGTAACGTTAGATTTAACCGACAGCTTGGGTAGTCTTTGATTCATCTTAATCTGACTAATTTGTGAGTGTTGTGAATTTAATAAAAGTATCGCTGCTAGCATTACTGCTTCAACGACAGACTATAAAGACTAGTCATGACTAACGTTAGTTAGCTACGTTAGCTGATGACGACTAACGTAACAAACGTTAGCTTTGGCGTTAGCTTAGTTCGGTTATAGCACGTTAGGTGTGTTTTTTTTTGGTGTATTTATATATTTTGTGTTCGCTCTCTACACTTAAGCAGACTATGTTTAGCTCGGTACTAATCGCACCTTTTTTGCCAGATGTCATGCAGGGTGTTAAAAGCAATTGTTGGTGATACGTTTCACACACTATTTAATGTGTAACTATTTAATGTAGCTTACGAGTAACCAGTAACTAATGAAATACGGTATTGACGTCGTTCTGAGTGGTGTTTGCTGTTCTACTACAATTTGCTATCTGTGAAGTAGGTGGCGTCACAAGTTATTTAATCCAAGTTAGACAAAAATCGCCTTTTCTTACAACTCTGATAATCAGTGTAACGCAGAATCAGCTGGTTAACTTCCTTATTGCGCAAAGGAATGTCACGTGATCATCACATGATGATCACATGATGACACTTTTGATTTGGAATTCCCGTCTGGCTACTGCTCGTGTATAACTCTAAAAGTTAGCAGTGAACCTGTTCAAAGTTATGATGGCTGATTATTTACAAAAAAACATTGGTGTGAAACCGCTGTCATCAATGTTTTGGATAGAATCAAGTGGCCAAGAACGTGAACTTTGAAACTAGCTTTTATACTTGTTTTATGGCTCCTTTACTAGTTTATTAGACAAGTGCTACATCATGTGCTGATATACTCACAGCAAAGGCATGGGATTAGGGTGACTGGTGGGAAAATGAGAAATCAACAAGCTAAGTGACCATGTTGCAGAGGGCTTGACCCGCCGTAGCTCGAGGCCTTATGGCAAAACATGCTCGTTTATGGTGGTAAATGGTACATCGTTTCCATTGGTGGACATCACCGGTGAATGGCTACCTTTAAAATATATGTAGACAGCTGTTTTCTTGCATTCCGTTCCCCTTTTTATTTTGTGTTAACGCATGCTTATTTATCTATAACATATTTTAAACAAATCACATTGGGCTGCATGGTAATGACAAATCTCAAAAAAATAATTTCAGTTGGAGATTTTGTTTTGCAGAAATCTGACCTGATCACTGCTGTTTGAGGTGTAAACGTTGGCCACACAATAAGGCATCTCCGCTAATAATGTATAAAAGTCCCATGATGAGACTACATGATTTTATATTGTTTAGTCCAACCAGGAAATCAGAACCAGCTGACTGTTAAAACCAATCCTGATCTTGTCATAGCTCAGGTTTAATGTGTAGCAAGGGCAGCATGGCTGTGGTGTCCCATGAGGCTATAGCAGTAGTACTAGTCTGTGGTGGTGAGGGAGTGACAGCTGGGGAATTGGCTTATAGGGAGGAGATCATGCTGACACATAGAAGGGCTGTTGTGGTGGGATTGATGGGGACACATGATGATTCAGATGTAAGTGTTAACTGTTTTTTTATGCTTTTAAATGTCTTCTCTGTTTAAGCACTTTGTGATATTTACTATCTGTGAAAAGCGCTATATAAATTTCATTCATTAAGGATCTTCACGAGTTGTGGAGTCATTGATGGGAACCTGTAGCTGGTGTTTCTCACTACATGTACAGTCGACACCATAGACTGTATATAAGAAGTGGACGTAGTCATCGTGGCGTCACCCATTGGTTTGTGGACTGGCATTTTGAAGCATCAAGTTCGGTGATTTTGCCGTCATCTTGGATTACGACCGTCGCCATGTTTTTTTGCGACCGATAAATGGAAGTTAACATAGTGGAGTGACAACCTGTCGCATTAAGCCCCCCACTTTTGTTGTAATTAAACATTTCTAGGATGGGCTGTAAGTTGCTGTGATCGTCTGGTGTCAGGTGATGTTTCATTGTTTTAATAGTCTTGTGATGTTGTCCAGACCTGAGCACTGCCTTTAGCGATGCCTGGCCCACAACAGGTGACTCTCACAAGGTGCCATTATCCATTCGCACCACATTATAGCTTACCGGTAACTATCTTCCACTTTCTGCTGACAACAATTTAAGATGCATTTTTGCCATACATCCTAAAACTGCATCTCTTGCTCCGCTGCCTTTTCCAATTGCCTGTGCAGTTCTTTGGTACTTGCTCTCTCGGTGGGATAGCCAAAGTTATTTTATGCTTTCAGATGCTTGACCTTTAAATCCCATTCACATCATCCTTCGCTCTCTAACACATACTCTTCAATGGAGATGTGTAGCCTGCTCTAGACATCCCTCAGCTTCTGAGTCTCATAACTTCTGCATGCAGCCTCATATTTTTACACGCTGTGCACTGCAGCTGGCAGGAAGTACTTAATACTATGACCTTACTGATTTTGTCATTCGGAGTACTTCCCTCCTCGCCCACTATTCAGAGCACACCAGTCTGCTGTGTAGTGCGTGGGCATATTGCATGCAAGATCATCCCTAGCTAGAGGCTCCTCCTACTCTGACGTCACAAGGGCATCCCATTCATCAAATATACTGCAGGGAGGGGGGGCTATTTACCTAAACCGAGGGGATTAGGATTAATATCCGGAGGTTGTCCCTCCACACCACTCTACAAGGTTCCCTGCCAGACGTCGAACCTTTAATCGTCAGGTCACAACGGCAATGTTAGAGGTTTCTAGATGACCGCTCTCCTGTCACACCTTGATGAGGGCAAGCTTACAAAGAATGAAGTCAGAAGATAACGTTGCTGACGGTAGCATATTGTGCTGGTTGTTAATGGATGGCTGAATGGCTAAAATCACCTTTTCAGAGGATGGCGTAGGTGTTTCCAGAATATTGTCTTTTAATGTTATGCATTGCTAAATGTACAGGTTTGTTTCAACTGGATCTGATATCTGTAGTTTTTATACTAGACTACTGAGCTTGGTTGTCTGTACTTCTTCAAGCTGCTGTTTGATGCGTTTGTATTTAAACAATTTAGTCCACCAGCGAGGAGTTTGGCACTTAAACAAAGTCAAAATAAAAATGGTTCTCGTGTCGCTGCCTGAGAATACGGTGCACAGTTTTGCTCAAACACATCTCTGTGCATGGGCAAGAGTGATTTAACCTCGGATTGATGGCGTCAGTCTCGTGATGAATCAATGTAAGTAGTTGGGGCCGTGGCTGGCTGCCATGTGCCCATTTTAAAGATTGGTCCACGTCGTCTTCCTGTCTGCCTCTCGATCCAGTTGCCAGAAGGCCTCACAGCTAGTGTTTGAGTTAACAAGAACGATTGTTGGCTTGTGTCTTGTAATACAGTTGACGTTTTACCCAGTTACATGAGATTATGCAGACATGTTTTACTCTGTTCTGTGCACACTAGCTGCTGACATGTTTTTGTCAGTGCAATAGAGAGCCCACAGATGGCTATATTTAGCATCAGAGCAACATCTGTAAATCTGTGAAAATATGAAATGTCCTCAGCTGTTCAAGAATAGTCAGGAAAATATTTCAATACTGCTGTAAAGTCAAAGCACTGCCACAGCATGTATGGACCAATATGAGTTGCTATGCGGAGGCCAGTCCTGTCTCTGAGTTTGTTTATCTTGCTTTTCCTGTGGAGGAGAAAACAAAACGCATTTATATTTGTGCACACACACGCACACCTTTTTAGATGTGGGGAGATCTTGTCCAACCAGCCGGTCTGTTTTATAGCACACGGACAGGTTTTGTTGAGTATTGCAAAAGACTCGTTGGTCTATTCTGCACACATGCTACACACATGTTAGGCCTCTGCTTCTTCCTTATCTGAATCAAAGGTGGCCTGACTCAAATCTGTAGAGATTGTATTGTTTGTGATATTGTGCTATGATTATAATTGACTTGACTCTCCGTCATCTCACCTGGAAGCTATTCAGTTCTTTGTTGCTGTGTAGTTTATACCCGGTTCTTAATCCATGTCTGCTCCTCGATATTTGATTATATATATGCGTTCTGATTTTAGAGCGGGTTGGTTATTGATGTTCTTTCGCTCTCCTCCTGCAGTGTGACGTTGTTGGCACTGTGCCGCCTCCTCAGCGTCACAGGCTGACGTAGCTAATGTGCCCGATGAAGCCTTTTTGCCCCCCCCCCCCCCGTTGCATTACGGCGACGCGAGCCCCAGTGCCCATCCTGTGCTGATGCTCTCTGGAGATGTGGCATCCTGCTTCTTTTGTGATGTCAGCAGTTCACTGTGTGCCTAAAGCTAATGAGGCTGTTTCATTCAGAGAGTGATTAAGAATTCTGCAGCGGTCTGACAGGGTCCGTTCTGAAAATCACCAGGGCTGAAGCAGTTTGAGGAGACGAGGAGCGCCGTGTGGCAAAACAGATTTTTAGTCGCAAGAACGAGATCTGTTCTTTCCCTTTTGAACTCGAGCTAAATTCCCCAAATGGAGACATGTTAGATTTTTAAGGGGAACAGAAACTTAACAGTTGTTGTATTGTTGTTCCAGCGCTTATTTCACTTCTGCTTCATTATTCAGCTGGGCCCTCTGATTTCTGTCGTCAGTCTACTTGCCTATAGTCTATCTCGTTCATTTACTAAAATGATCTTCTCGCTCTCTCTTCCCCGCCAGCCTTGGGAGCAGCCTATGGCACAGCCAAGAGCGGGACGGGGATCGCCGCCATGTCGGTGATGAGGCCGGAGCTCATCATGAAGTCCATCATCCCCGTGGTCATGGCGGGTATCATAGCCATCTACGGCCTGGTAGTAGCAGTGCTGATTGCCAACAACATCTCAGAGAGGGTCACCCTCTACAAGTGAGTTCAGATGATCAGTCATATTTTCAGACATTTGTGTTGTCTAAATTTCCTTTTTTAGTGTATTTGTCAACACAAAACGCACAACAAGAGACAACACTGAGTAGGAAGAAGACTGATTACTGTTGGGCTAAACTCAAACCTTCAACACCTCATCGAGTAAACAGCTGTTACTCTACTGCCCTGCTGCAATGCAAATGATTGGCTCCATGCATGCATTACAGGCTCTGATCACAGTTTTAAATGTTTCTTTTATTTCTAAAATTGTGAACCCCGGTCATTGACATCCCTTGCGCTAACGAACACTTTGTCTGTCTGTGTTTAGGAGTTTCCTCCACCTGGGAGCTGGGCTGAGCGTGGGCCTCAGCGGGTTGGCGGCAGGCTTCGCAATCGGCATCGTGGGTGACGCGGGCGTGAGGGGCACAGCTCAGCAGCCGAGGCTTTTCGTGGGCATGATCCTCATCTTGATTTTCGCCGAGGTCTTGGGTCTCTACGGGCTCATCGTTGCCCTCATTCTCTCCACGAAATAAACACCCAGATGTCTCCAAATACAAGATCTGTCCTTTTATGTTGCTGCTGGAGGAAAAAAAAGTGTAAAACGGGGAAAAATATTTGTAAAATTTCTTGTCACTCGAGATGAAAGAAGTGAAGTCGGGGAAAAAAAAGATTTAAAATGGCTACATAAATATAGTCTTATTTCAACAATGTGTACAGTTGTTCCAATTTGATAGTCAACTTGTAAATGCGCAACGTAGTGATTTGTCTGTCTTGTGTGCGTGTGTTTAAAAATTGTATGAAGATTCCTTTTTTCCCACCACTTATTTCAGCCCTCGAGGCGGCTTAGCCTCTGGTCTTAGAGAGCTGACCAACGGCCCAACAGGCTTTCGCTCCTCGCATATCAACTTGGGGAGTTGACACAATTTCTGCATTAATCTTGAGGATCCATTTGTAAAGAGAAGTGTATATGGACTCACGATTTTCTTTTTTTCCACTCATTTTATTTATAAGAAATTGTTCATTGAACTGTCTAATGCAGCAAAAGTCTTTAATTCCCCAGGATATATATTATACAGACATATAAATATCTACATGGATAGATTTAATGCACTGTAGGTTAATTGTGATAAGTGGTTGGAATTCCTCTGGATGTAATTCTTGGTTTAATAATTAAGAATGCCTTTAGTATGTTGCTGGTGAAGTGGGAGTTGTGTGTAGCTGTATTCTAATCATTACGCAAACATTCTCAAACTTCAGTGTTTTTCCTGTAGTACTGCTGTTTGCATTAAAGGTGTGTGCGCCCGTGTTGGGTCTCACAAATGTAATTTCCAAATTTTCATCTCCATCTTATTCACCCCCCCCTCATCTGTGGCTGTACATCATCTCTTCCACATTCCAGCCATTAGAATCCTGCATGGGTTTCAGTGTTTTGTTGCTGTTGGATATGAGGCAGAGGAGCAGGCTAGTTTCAGGAGACTTAATCCAGATCAAAGATGGTTTAGTGGTGTATTCTTCCTCCAAAAAAACAAACCAATCAAGTTTACATGACACAAAACTCAATGGTATTGTTTGTAGCATGCAGCAGGAATCCAGTGAGCTTAGTGTTCAAGTTCGGCCTAGTTCCATGGGCTGGTCCAATTTGATCTGGAGTTTGTTTTCTGAAAATGGAACTGCTGCTGATGCATTTACTAAAGCGCCAATCTACAATCCTGTATTACCACTGATATTGAAGTTATCCTGATGTGTCGACATGTGTCACAATCGAATTAAAGATTCCAACGTAGTTCTGACTGTCTTCAAACACTTCAATACTGTATTTTAGTGACATTCTAATATACAGTGGTGTCGAAAGCTGTAGTAAAAAAATTTGCTGAGTTGCTGTTTTACAGCATTCATGTCTTCCTGTTCCACTCTGCGGTGACAGCTGGGGATCTTCACACTGTGGTTGACTCAAGAACTGCACACAAAGCCTGTGTTGTACTGTCAGCAGATGGTGATTTTATATAAAAAGTAAAACAAAGATCAGTAAATAGTTTTTATATTGTGTTAAACTGTACAGGACAAATATGCATCACACAAATCGGCATAATTATATCTGCACAACGACTAACATACAGAGCATACGTGCTAACATGCAGACTTCACAGCTCATGCTGTTTGGAGGCTGTTGAGCAGAGTCTGAGAAATGCTGCTGATGGCACTGAAAGTGGCGCTGTCTGGAAACGACTGGATGAAGTCTTTACCCTCCTCTATGCTGGTGCTGAGCAGAGGATCCAGAGGCACAGAACCTGAAAAGAGGGCCAATATTGAGAATCAACCATTAAGTGATCTATTAATTTGATCAAGAATTGATAAGTATACATCAGCCCCCTCACTGAGGTACTTTTTAAACCTGCATTTTTAGCAGCATGGCAGTCGTGTAAAATGCCTCCTAAACCATGAATGAGTGAGTGAGTGAGGAGTGATGTGCAGCCGCAGTGTGTTGTGACACCTTGTGGCTGGAAGCTAACATTACATGTAGCTCAATCCCATCTCACCGAGGAATGGTGATCCAGTCAACTTGGCCAACTCTTCACCTCCACCTTTTGAGAAGATATTGCTGCATTCCTGAAAAAGAGAGAATATTTATTTAAATGGATATAATCAACTCAAAGTCTGTCAGACTTGGATGCTTGTTACTGGGACTACAATTGCATTAGAAAAGTATTGGTATTACACATCTGACTGGTATGAAAGTTTACATACTGAGCAGTGTGGACAGACGAATCCGCTCATGTTCTCGATGACGCCCAGGATCCGTACACCTGTCTTTTTACAGAAGGTGATCTCCCTCCTCACATCCCCCGTGGAGACCGCCTGTAGCCAACACAAGACCAAAAAGAACAATTGTCACTGGATGTCATACAACTGAGCAAGTCAGTTCTCTCTTTCTCTTGAGCCAAAGAGAGACGTTAGTCCTCTTTTGTACCTGAGGTGTGGTGACCAGGACAGCTCCATCCACTCTGTGTTTTTTAAGGTTCTCCAGCACCGCCAAATGTTCATCCGATGTCCCTGGTGGTGTGTCCACCAGCAGCACATCCAGCTCGCCCCATGCTACATCTGACACAAACTGGGCTATCATAGCTGTGGGACAGGGCAATAAAGAGATGGAAAACATATTGGACAGAAGAGAGTAAGTTTAAAAAACATAGCACAGAGGTTTGTGTTGAGACAGATGTTGAAGCAGACAAACTGAATATTAAAATAATAGTGGACCAGACCTGTACAATTGGAGAATAGCTTACCGGTTTTCTTGGGCCCCCTCCACACCACTGCTTCATCTGGGTCCTCCAGCAGGAAGCCAATGGACATGAGGGCGAGGCTCTTCTGGGCATCAGTGTAGACCGGCACCCATCCCGAGTCACACTGGTGCACGTCAGGCCGGCCTACATTGAGCATGCGGGGGATGCTGGGCCCGCACAGGTCAACGTCCAGGATGCCGACCTGACGAACACAGACTTATGTCAGTCAGTTTACTTATGGTGAGAAACATAATGAATGTTTCATGTTCAAAGTAATGTGATTGTACATGCACCATAACCACATATGGTCTTTACAGCTCCCTGGTATTCTGCTGCACATACACTCAGCTGGTGTTGGAGCTCACCTTCTTGCCAGCATGCCTGAGAGCCAGCGCTAGCTCTGTGGTGATGGTGCTCTTGCCCACGCCTCCCTTCCCCGACAGGACCAACACAACATGCCGGACCTGCGACAGGTTCCCATCTCATATGGAAAGGAGAAAGAGCATATGTTAATTCAGAATGAATGCAGCAGATACTCGAATGGCTATTTCTTAAGTTTAAATTATATATAGTGACACGTCGGTCACGAGAGTAGGTATTTTGAGACAGAATCAGAGAGAAATGTCGCAGCAGTTTGTGCAGCACGTTTCATCACCCGGGTTCACAAGTTCAACGTAACTGGGTTAGAGTTTCTTAAGAATAATGTTTAACATGAGTTACTATATTAACTGTTACACCTTTTCATAAAAACAATAGCTTCTCCGAGGAAATAAAAACCGGTCTGTCAGCTCCGACATAGTGACAGATATAATTAAATAATAATTCAAACTTAAGCTGACTTCCAATTAGCTTCCGCTAGCCCGTTAGCTTAGCTATAAATGAGTAACATATCACACACGCAGCCGTTTTTTGACAGCTGGCCACTCTAAGGCACGAGGAGACAGTTCGTGTACAGATGCACGAACATTTAACCTGTTTGTTGACCGGTAATGCAGACGTACCATTGTTTTGTTCCATATTTGGGATTTGAGTCATGCACGCTGAATTACTGGCTCAGTTACTTCCGCATGTCGTCACGCGCCACCGATCAAATCAGACAGCGTCTGTTACACTTAGGTCCCGCCTCTCTTTCAGTGCCACCAATCGGCTGCCGGTGCGCACCATGGTGCATTCACTACCACCACAAACTCTCAAAATGTATGATAAAACCTGGGAAAAACGTGATTTTTGTGTTCTGGTTGTGAAATGTTTTAGATGTCTTTGACTCTTAGCTAAGAGGACAACAATCTGTACTACATATGACATAGTTATTTAAGTATCGGCAAATACAGCATGATAATGTAATTGTCCAAAAATCTGTAATGCAGAGATAATTGTTTTTTGAGTTAGCCCCAATTCAACAAAATAATCAGCATTAGTATTTACTAGTACGACACTAGAAGTCTGATGAATGGCTAATAAATGTATACTAATCATTTCTGTCACCCGGAATTGTGCTGTTCTGTCCTTTTTTTCTTTCTTTCATACTTTTGTTTTCAAGCACGTGAGGGGTATTCCCCTCTTTGTTTTCAAGTCAGCAGACCCACACATGGTGTCTCCTCATCATTTGCAAAAAAAAAGGCCACAGGTATTATACAGTTACCCCCACTGAGGTAAAGAAAACCAAATAAATGAACATAGACTCCTCCTCCTTATGCGTCGTATCCAATAAGAAGGCGATAAGGGCGTGGAGAAGCAATGTTTACGTCCAGCTTGCTGCGAAGTGGGGCAAAGTGGAAAATCCACTTGTCACACGATACAGAGATACACTGGCGCTCAAATGAGCCACTGCAAGACAGTGTACAGGACGACTACTGTAAGGTAAGAGCACAACTGCTGCTAGAACGGAGATATTCATGCTGTACTGTGGTTGACGGAGTTTACTCGCGGAGTTAAAATAGACACAACAAAACAGCAAAACATCGGCTGAAGTGTACCGTACATGTAGTCTATGTGCTGATATTTAAACATTGAGCTGATGCTTTTATATAGAATGATTTTGAATAGAAAGTATGACCAGGACATGGGGCCGTGGTGGGATTTTCAGTAATTTAATATCTGAAACATGCAAACAATTACTGCCACTGTCCCACTGCGACTGCGTTCAAATCGTATCAGCCAGAACACTGGATGACGAAGTTACAGCAGTTTGTCTTGAGGTCTCTGTTTTCCAGATGATGCATTTGCAGTATGTAGGGTAAGGCCCAATTAAAGTGAGACTAGCTTCAGGCTAACTAATCTAAATGATGTCAGTTATCTCCTTCACCAGCTGCTGTGTTCAGTGGTGGCATTATCTATGACATGCTATCAGGTTGAGGTACAGCGTTTAGTAAAGAAATGCGCTTGTTGAGGTGTCAACTGCAACTGAGGCAATTTATTTTAATGATTACTGGCAGTTCAAAACAGATACAATTTTTTAATATTTTTTTTATAGCAAGCATATTAGTCTGATGTGTTTTTGGTCAATACATCTGGAAGCGTATAGGGGGAAGTTATCAAAAATAGCCAACTAAGTATTATACTTGTGTCAGGGATACAAACTGTTTAGTTCAGTTTTTGTACATCAACTTCACTGATTGTTAGTACTTGTGCATTCTTCATGTTTTTATGTTATTCTGACATTATACTGGCATTCCCTGTGTCACACTGTGTCATACTTTGACTTACATTTCCCCTAAAGTATCCTCAAAAGTAGACATGGACTCATTTTTCTTACAGAAATCAGTAAATGCACTTTCATTGTAAATGTTTCTTATCTACTAATTTAAAGAGCCACATAAGTATGTCGGGGCAGTCAATATATAGCACAAGGATATTAGATGTCATTGATGATTGGTACACGTTGTACTCACTAGGTAAGAGACCTCATCTGTGTCTACAGATGAAGCTAGCGAGCAGACATGCTGCCACAGTGGCAAAGCACAGGGTTTGGTTTTAAAGGTTAAACAAGAAACATTTCCTGCTGCCAACTGCGGCAAATGGGGCAGATAGAAGAACTAGGCGATCTAGCACACAAAGATCCGTCTGTAGGTTCCACACGAAGATAGTGTGTAGCGTCACGTTGGCTGTAAGGAGAGTGAAGGTCAGTGAACACACTGTTGAGCTGAGAAAAGCCCAGAGTGAATGTTTGCTATTCACAATTTGAACTGACTTCATTTCCGTTGTCCGACAAGTTTGTGAGACATTCGAGAAAAATGCTGAGAATCCCAGAGAGCTCACAGCTTTATCAGTGAAACCACATAAGCTACCATCTTCAAATTTAGAAGGAATGCAACCAATTTGAGGTGATAAGTCTTCATTTGTTTCAGACTTTATTTTGCAGTTAAACTCATATTCAGCTGAATCTGTTTGCCGTTAATTCCCAGAAAGTCCTCTTCTATTTGAAAAAGGGAGTTATTTCTGTCTCTCTTCCTTGAACACAGCCTTCTAGGTTTCAAACATGCGTAAGTAGATATGTACTTGTATGTGTCCAAAAATAATCTGACCGTAGCAAACAAAAAAGCTGCAACAGTGACCTTACTTGACATAAATAATAAGTACGAGGCCTACTGCACACATGCCAGCTGGTCGTAAAGGTGTTGGGTCTGCCGTCCACAGAGCCGCCATGCTGAGAAGAGGCAGGAACGGCCGGGCTCGGCATTCGGCCTGGAGCGAGACGGGGCAAGAGACAGACACCGTGGAAGCGATCCAGACGTCGGACAGGCAGAAGTGGGAAGGCCAGACAACGACACAGGTGAGACGTTGGGGTTTGTGGGGTGAAAAGAAAGGTGGAGCAAGGTGCGGAGCGGAAAAGATTGCATTTTAAAAGGATCGGGAAATACATAATGAAATGTGTTTTTTGGTAATACTGGATAAAGAGACAATTACAAGCATCACTTACTTGATGTAAGAGGATACGAAACCCAAAGTTTGTGTCATCAGAACAAATGTGTTACGACCAGATATTACAGATAATATTTCTACCTGAGTACCAGTAGTTTTCCACTGGGAAAGGGGGGCCACAGTATTTTTGGAAGGAGTCTAATTTTACTTGCTAGCACACATGACGTCTGTAACCAATAGGAACCATGAGCAGCTTTTAGGTAAAAGGCCTCTCTTGTTGAGTCTTTGAAACATTGCTCTCATTTGGCTCTTTGGATTATCGATTATTTAAGATTTAGTGATTTTTTTTTTCCATCCATGTTGCTCTTTCTTGCCGCCGCCAAGAGGTTATTGTTTACAAAAAGGCATCAGGGCTTCCAGTGGAATTTATATAAAGCTTGATACAATCCTCAGGCCGTCCACTGGATCTAATTCCTTTCTCTGCTACCAAGCCAACATCCCCAGGCCACGGCCACGTCTGTGAACTTACAAGATGCTGTTTGTGTCAACCAGATCAGCGACGTGGAGTCCGAGGTGGATTACCTGGAAAGTCCTCAGGCCGTATCTCAGGCGGTTGCCTTGCCCGGCACAGACCCGGTGATAGGGGAGTCTTTCTGCCGGTGTGACCGACAGGAAGAGCTCAGCCCTGGCTCTGGGGTCACCAGCGACTGCCTCTGTGGGGAGGAGGATGAGGGTGAGCAAATGCTGATGAATACAGTAATACGCTGTAAATCGGCAGAAGTGTGGCGTAGAAGCTGGGCCGACTAATATCTCAACATACGGCTTTCACAGTCCAATAGTTGTTTAGATATTTCAATTAACAAAGTATGAAATCGTAACTATCCGGCTACTATAGACGCCCGTGCGTTTGTGTTCCCAGGTTTTGACTGGGAGTGGGACGAGCACTTCAAGTCTTCCGGAGCCTTCCTCAGCTGTGACGATAGGAAGGTGAGCTTCCACTCAGACTACAGCTGTGGCACAGCTGCCATCCGTGGCACCAAGGAGCTCGCAGACGGCCAGCACTTCTGGGAAGTCAAGATGACCTCGCCCGTCTATGGAACCGATATGGTGGGTCGCACTCCCTTGTATAATGCTGAAGCTATTGCAGCAGCGGCCTTGAGATGTAATCGGATAGTGTCTGGTGGAGATCTGGAATAAGGCTACTGAACCTGTTTTGATCATGCTTGTACTGTTTTGTCGGTGTAGATGGTGGGAATCGGAACTGCAGAGGTGAATATGGAGAAGTTCAAATTCAGCTTTGGCAGCCTCCTGGGCCACGAGGAAGACAGCTGGGGACTCTCCTACACAGGTGAAAGAGGCGGAATACAAGTTTGAAATATACCATGAATTATCAGAGTGACATGTGAAACAGGACGGAGACTTTCTGAAACGTGGTGAAACAAAATACGACCCCTAGATTAGGAACCACTGGAATAAAGGACTAAACAACCAAGCTGTATATCAACAGAGAAGGTTTAGAACAGGGACACCCGTTGGTTTCTCCACTGCCCCGCCCCTTGTACAATCTAATGATGTAATATATGATCATACTTTATTCTTATTTGATGCAGTGGTTCCCAAGCTTTTTTTTATTAAAAGATGCATCCTGTTCTTTATCTCAATTCTTTATATCAAAGGACACCTCCAGCACAAAGGGGACAAAGTGAAGTTCTCCTCTCGGTTTGGCCAGGGCTCCATCATAGGAGTGCACCTGGACACCTGGCATGGCACCCTGACCTTCTACAAGAATCGGCACTGTATAGGTGCGTGTTTCTCTGTAATTGAAGCGACATAAAACACAAGAAAAACTGCATTTTAGTTATACGACTGCCCCGTGGTGTTTTCAGGTGTCGCTGCCACAAGGCTGCAGAACAAGAAGTTCTACCCCATGGTGTGCTCCACAGCAGCTAAAAGCAGCATGAAGGTGATCCGTGCCTGCTACACACCCACCTCCCTGCAGTACCTTTGCTGTGCCCGGCTCCGCCAAATGTTGCCCCGCTGCCCAGACGTACTTAATGCCGTAGAGCTGCCCCCAGGCCTGCGCACCGTCCTCCGCATCCAGCTGGGCTGGGTCTTCTCCCTCAGCAGCAGCCCAGACGCCTCGGAGCAGCACGAGGACTTGCTGGAGGATTCCCACGAGGAGATGAACCTGCCTTCCAGCCCCATCCCGAGCCAAGTCTCCACCCTGAGTGCCTGCAACCCCCGGAGCCCCTGCACCAGCCCGTTCCTTGACACAGTCCCATACCACTGCCCTCAAACTCATCCCTGCACTTGGCACCACCCTCCGAGTCCTCCCAGCAGCGACTACGACAGCTGCAGCTCTGAGCCGGAGGACTACCAATGCAAAAGATGCCGCTGGACATGACTTTGCAGTCAATACGTATTTGGCAGACAGATATTCTACCGTTGCCATCGACATCTCCTGATCATGGAGAGAAGCGCAATCTCATCTTTAAGCCAAAATGTCTGAATCCAGTTTGAGTGGATTAAGAAGGAGTGAGTAAGTGTGCAGTGAGTGAGACATTTAATCAAGATTAGACGTTAAGAGTGACATCACGGTTATTCATTCACGTTTTAGCCAATTTCTATCATGAGGTTATTAATAAAAATAAGAAGAATCTACCGGTCACTGTCTTTGGAAGGTCTAAGGTTTGCCAGATTAGACTCACATCGGAAATCTTGTTTTTTTTATTATCTCAGGGACTCCAGGGAAAAAGGAGTTGCTTTTTTGATATCCTGGGACTTACATTTTGTAAATGTGTTTTGTAATCAACATTTGGCTTTTTTTAGGATTTGTTTTTTTTTTTATTTACAGTTTGTTTATTACCTTTCTTACTCTGGAAATTCTCTAAAATAAAACAAAAAAAACATTCTGTTGCAGCTTATTGTATAGGCTATTCCACAAGTAAACAAACAAATGTAGTTCACTGAGGTTCCTATTGTTGCATTTGTACATCAGAGGTTGCATTTGTACATCAAACAAAATATTGTATCAAGTAAGTAGTACACATCAAATTATTTGTTATTTTACTAAACAGTCTATTCATCAAATCGGTTGAAGTTCAGATGAGTATGAAGGCATACGTTTAGCTTGTAAACATCAACAGCCAAGTGGGGACAAAGTGTCATTAGAGAACCAGACTAATCCTTGCTGTCATCCGTCCATCTGCTTCTCAAGAGGACAGATCAGTCCAGGACAAGCTGGGGGTTGTGGGCAGTGAAGCAGCGGTAAACTCTAGCGGATATCTCCGGTCCCACTCGTCTCTCTTTACCGCCACCTTTTATTAAAAGGCCAGCCAACAGCCCCTTTCTGTCTTCTTCGGACTCCAACCTCTGGTACGCCTAAAAAACAACATTGGAAATTGGTTATTTTTTATACATCCTGACATAGACTGCTTTACGATGAAGTGGGAATTTAGACCACCCTCTTTATGCACTGAGCTCTCCAAGACCCCACTGAAGCATCGTGTACCTGCAGCAGCAGCTGAGGAGACGGGTAGGCTGCAGTCACAGCGGAGGCCACAGCAGGACTAACTCTGTTCAGCTGCTGGATCTGCCTGCTCCAGACCCGGATCAGCCCCGAGCCGTCCCTCTCCACCCGAACACCACTGGCCCATGAACCGTCCACACAGAAGGGCAGCTCTGCTCGCTCTGTCAGCAGTCTGGAAAGACATGGAAGGACATCTTAAAAGTGGGGTAAGGCCAGCCAGGTAAGTTTTCCTTGTCTGCTGATGCGAGATAATGACTGAAGTGGCTTCGTACTTGAAAGGGCGCTTTGATAAGGCCTTGGTGACGGCACACACGTGGTTAGTGACCTCCTGCCAGCCATCCAGGAAGACTAGGGTGACATTCTTACAGAGCTGTAGGTACACAAGAACCTGGAGAGAAATGGAGACATTACCAAAGACGGCCCTCCTAAATCACTACATCAAGTGTGCAGGAACGTGTAGGACAGGTAAGGACAGTGTTTAGCGCTCTCTTACCCTCTGAAACATACAGGTGAGTGGCAACATCTACAAAAAGAACACGCAAGATCAACTAATCCTCAGATTTGAAGTAAACTGACCTCCTTGACGTCCAGGTTCTCCATCCCCGATTTGGATTGTAGCATCTCATCTAGTAAATGCACACCACAAGCATCTGTCCTGTTGGCAAGGAAACCAATACGTCAGATCAGAGTACATAGATAGATAGATAGATAGATGTAAACTTTATTTATCCCCAGGGGGAAATTCGTTTGTACATGAAAGCTAACAGAATAAAAATTAAAGTAAATAAGAGTATCTATCAGAGGCCACAATCACGGACATATACACTAACCTGTAATCTGGCTGAGAGTCTGTCACTAAGAGAGTGACCACCTTCTTGGCGTCCCGGTTGAGACACTCCAATATTGGACTGAGGAAAGACCCCATCCCTGTCTCCTCCCCCTCACTGTCTAGCATCTGCAGTGGCAACACAATAACATAGAGGAGGGTCATCATGTGTAGACTGGCATCACAGTTAAATTACTACACCTTCAAAAGGTTGCTTACTTTCTTCACAGAGATCACCATGTCCACGAAGTCATTCAGACCCAGCACCAGAGCCACCTGCTCCTCCTCCACCGATCCATCTTCCCCCTGCAAAACACAAAACAGTGGAAAATGTAGAAAAGGTACGGATATGTTATTAAGTAGAAATATAGAAAATAAATAAATGGAATGCGTGAGGTGCCTACCTGAGGTAAATCTCTGATCCAGGTGATGCTGTGTGGGACCTGCTGGTTCTCAATGGTATACCTCCACTCAAAGGCAGCCAGGGTGTCCAGCAAGATGTCGGAGCCAGCCTGTTGCAGAAGGGCTGGGGGAGAAATGCACAACACAGGCTGCTAGATAAACAAACGTGTGCATGAAGCATTTCAGCCGTATCCTCTTTGTGGGAGTTATACCCTGTTGTCTTTAAGTGGTCCTTGTTGGTTCAGACATTGAAGCTTAGGCGTGACGTTAGGTGGTAAATATGTCCTGCACGCAATTGTCATTGCCGAAAGTTTGCACTTACTTCCTTACATATTTAATATACATTTAAAAACTGACAGCCTTCCAGCTATTTTATACTTTTGTGTCAAAATAAAAAATATATAGAATGAATGGAAAAAGACTTGCATTTTGACATTTCCTAAAATTAAAATATCAAATCAAAATATTATACTTTTAACCAATGACCCCTTTGTGTTTACAGTATGTGTATTTCGTAGCATCAGTTAAAAACAATATTTTCCTAATTGTTGACAAGCTGTAGTAATCTCTTCGGTGGTGGGATAAAATTCCGACAGCACCTGAAGGCAGCATGGTGTACCTGGATCTACGCAGACGGTCAGAGACTTCAGGCAGTTCTCTGGCCGGAGACGCTTCACGTTCTCCGCAGCCTCTGTCCTCCTCTGCTGCTCTTGCCTCCTCGCCTCCTTCTCCTGGGCTCTTGTTGCTCTCTGCCTCTCTCTCGCCTCCTTCCTCTCCCTGACTGCATGCCTGTCCGCCTCTATCTCCTCCTTGGTGCGGCGTTTTTTTGCAGGGCTTGGTGTGCACCTTCGATCTGGTCGCGGGGGAGACAAAGCAGAAGCTTGATCGCAATCTGGTACCGTGGGTGACGACGATGGGAGGGTTTTGCACGTGTGGCCTGAACTCTGATCCTCTTCTGTGCCGATCGTTGCTATTTGACCACTCTCATCACGACGGTTTAAGTCAAGTTTAGTCTCAGCGCCGCTGTCCTCAGATTCAGATATTTCCCATGTTTGAACTCTACGCACTGCAGACATTTTATATGTTTAAAACATAATCAAAAAACACCTTGAACCATTGGATCCGCAATGTTTATATCACCTCGATGGTGTCCGCTGAGGGACAAAATACGATACACGCGCCTTTACTTGGTAGCGCAGTAGAAACCTTTTAAAAAGAGACAGACCAAGTCATACAGAAGGCTATAAGATTTTTTTTAAACATAAAAATGTAAATATGCAGGTATTGTATCATTTTGTCAGACTACAGTCGTAGCCATAGTCAATTTGATGCGTTTGGTTGACAAGCATAAACATAATGTTTTAGGGTGTCTCCGAAATTAATTTGGTAAAACATGTAAACTTGTAGGCTACATTTTATTAACATTTCTTTATTTGTAATTTAACTGAAAAATATTGCTATAACCAAATGAATAATAAAAACACAATATACCAACACAATTTAAATCCGTTAAAGAGATTTAATATATTGTGTTAAAGTATTTAATTTGACTATTAAAAACCCAACAATTTATTTCATTATACATTTTACGTTTTATGGCAAAATTCACAAATGTGTAGATTTATTGAACACGCAATTATGTTCACGTGTACACATTTATTTTATTACTCTGGTAATGTTTACTATAGAAAATACAATAACATGAAGATCTAAAAATCAATAAAGTTTGTAGGGTACAAAAAAAAAAAAAGTGCAGGCTCGCTGCGCGAGTCGATTTCCAAACAATCCAATACGTCCTCGCGCATCAGAAGGTCCATCCATACAGCTTGAAGAGCTGCGGTCTACGGACAGCAAGACAGACGGAGCGGACCTGAACGCATCCTGCTAACCAGTCTGTTCATGTAAACAACACGGAGGAATGGGATCTGGAAGTTTAATTTTATAGCCACTGTCTTTTTTTTTTTATGCTCACTATGACGCAACCGGCGGAGAAAGGTACGTCTGAATCGAGTTTTGTTTTCCCACTAAATACTCTTTGTCAACAAATTTAGCGAAGCAGAAAACCAGACGTGTGCCTCGTAACCCTTCATGTACTTCCCTGAACAACTGGGCCACTGAAAGACCAACTCAGCAGTTTATGCTTTCGTGTTGGTTAAGAGCTCATGTGACTAAATAGGACGTTGCCAAAAAAAAACCTGACGTTAGCAGTAACGCTTTTGCTATCTCATGAATGTATTCTGACGGAAGCTAAGCTAAGTTCAGCTCACGCTCAAATGCTTTCACACAAACACAGTTGGTTTTCCCAGTGAGGTAAACACAAAGAATATCCCCTGAAATGCATCTGCAGCTCCACTCTCAGAAATGTGCTTTTGTTATTGTTTCTTCACGGGAATGTTTTTAAGTTGCTGGGCAGAATGGGAACATTGTGTGAAATCCATGTCTGACATGATGATTAATTAACAAAACAGAATATTTAATGTCTTCAAACATGTCTGGAGGGGATCTTTAACGCTTTCTAGATCATTTGTCTTTTCAAAAGCACTGTGTTAAAACCAATAATTAACATAAGACGTATGGATATAGGTTTTTTTTTTTTCCATCAGGGTGCTCACATATTTTCTGGTTGGAAAATATCCTGCAGATAAATTTAATGAAAATGTCACCGAACTTGCTGCTATTAGTGTTTTCCATGTTTTAGACTGACTTTCATAGTGAGAAACTTAATGCATTGTGTGTTATTTTTCAACAGTATATTACCGCTTCGTGGTGCTGTTCTTCAACTGTCTGCTGACATTCGGCTCTTACTTCTGCTTCGACATCCCGAGTGTGCTGCAGGATCAGTTCCAAGGGGTAAGTAAGAGCTTAAAGATACCATCGGTATCGAACGGTTTCCCCCACAATAACTCGACAGCACCTTTGCAGTACAATTACAACTGTGTCCTCAGTTCGTGGCTGGTTAGGTAATAACCTAAATCACTGGTTTTCCCCACATCTGGCAGAACCTGACATGTTCCAATGCGACAGTGATCAATGGCACAGTGGACTGTGTGGTGGGATTGGGGATGAACCCTCAGCAGTACAATCTTCTTTATGCTATCTATGCTTGGACGTAAGTGCACACACACACACATCGACTCTGCAGTGATAGGCTGACAATGGCTTATCAGAAAACGGCTACAGTGGCTCTGTTCTCCTATCAACAGGAATGCAGTCGTGGTGATCATGGCTGGGTTCATGATTGACAAATTAGGAAACCGCTGTAAGTCAACGAAAATAGATGAATATCTTTCCCGCAAACCAAACAACTGATTTGTGGTAACTCGTGATAAATCGTTTGACCTTTCCTCCTCTCTGCAGTTGGAGTATTCCTGTTCTCTTTCCTGTGTGTTTTGGGCTCGTCACTCTTTGCACTGGGTTCCCACTTCAAAGGAACTCCCTATCTGCTGCCGCTTATGCTCACAGGGCGACTACTGTTTGGATCGGGCAATGGATCTCTGACCAGTAAGGCCTCCTTCCTGAAGTTGCATATTTAGCAGTGTTCACTCAGAGGAATGCTCCTGAACTGCTCTTCTCATTTACTTCCTTATAAGTTGTTCAGAACCGCATCACAGCCTTCTGGTTCAAAGGGAAGGAGCTGGCCTTGGCTTTCGGTCTGACTCTGGCTTTCTCTCGCCTGGGTTCAGTCTTGAACTTCTTCCTCACCCAGAGGTTTGAAGAAAAGTACGGCATGCAGTGGACACTCTGGGGTGGTAGGTAATACATACAGGGGAGAGAAACCTCAAGGTTTATGGCACGATTGAATAATAACAAAATGTAAAAAAAAAGTAAGGGTGTTTTTCACATGATGTGTTCTAGGTGCACTACTGTGTGTGCTGGGCTTTGTGTCTGCCATTCTCGTCAGTGCCCTGGACAAGATCGGTATGAGGCAGCTGGGTCTGGATGGAGCCATCCAAGAGGAGTCCCGCAAAGTGGTACGAACCTGTTTACAAAGTGCAAGGATGGTGCAGATGGAGGATCTGACCTCACTTATTTTGTTTAAATGTACGTTAACGATTACGTCGTGTGTGTGTGTGTGTGTGTGTGTGTGTAGAGGATTCAGGATGTGAAGCACCTGTCGCTAAGATACTGGCTGCTGGTTCTCACCATCATGTTCTTCTACAACGGCATCTTCCCGTTCATCGCTGATGCCAGGTACAGCTACCGACACAGGTTTAAAATGGGGTGTTGAAGGCCAGAATACAATGTTATTTTTAGGACAACAGTCTTTTTTTTTTTTTAAATAATACCTTTAGGATGTGTATATATATATATATATATATATATATATATATATATATATATATATATATATATATATATATCATACAATCACTGTATTCTAATGAACCCAGGGCATAAACACTTAAAAGAATAATTAGGTTTTTAACATACTGCTGTATTTGTTTCCTGTCCAGTAAGTTTATTCAGGATAAATACGACGGCTACAGCCAGAAGGAGGCGGCCTACGTCGCCGGGGCGGTGTATGACAGCTCACTGGTCCTCTCAGCCTGCGTGGGCATTCTCATAGTAAGCATCTGTAACATAAAGCTGTTTCTAAGCTCAGAAGTCAGTCTTATGGAGGTAAGTTGGTGCGACACGTGACCCTCTCTTGTCTTTGCTCCAGGATTATGTGGGGCTGCGGGGCGTGTTTGCACTGGCCTGTGCCATCCTCACGCTGCCTGTGTTTGGACTGCTGGCCTTCACCTTTGTTGCCCCTCTCGTGTCCACCATATGGCTGGGAATCACTTACTCCTTTGCTGCTGTGAGTTCAAGTCAAAGCCATTGTTTAAACATTTTCATTTCTAACGTCTGCGGTGACCCCCACAAGTGATCGATTTGTCTTATTCTTTCTCAAATCGAATGCTTTGGGGCGGGGAAATGAATTGTGAAAAGCATTCGCGTTCTATCTTATTTTAAACTACATGTGCTGTATTCCAGTCCAGCATGTGGCCGTCTATTCCCCTCGTGGTGCCTCAGGCGACTCTGGGAACAGCCATGGGTCTGGCCACCTCCATACAGATGGTGGGCATTGGGTTGTCAAATCTTGTCGTTGGGCAGATTTTGGGCACCAAGTCCAGGTAGGAAAATGCTTCAGAAAAAAGCATCTCATTGTAGTGCACTTGATGGTCCATGCGGAATGTGAGAGCGTTACTTACCTTCAGTGCTTCCTCCATTCCCCGGCCAGCGAAACTAAGATTCCGTTGTGGCGCTGGCAAAGGATGATGATCTTCATGTTGGCCAACACCGTCAGCTGCATCGTCACCGCAGTGCTGCTCAACATAGTTGACCACAGACAGGTCAGACATCTCACAGCCCCTGTACCATTTTTTATATATATATGTGCTGTTGTCACCTGACTACAGTGTGTTCAGTTAACATTTGTTGTTCTGCAGGGCGGGACCCTGAACAAGTCAACCAAGAGGTCAGGCCCGGCGGAGAGAGACTCCGACAGAGAGCCGCTCAACCAGGGAGAGGAAGAGCAAAATGAGGATGAGGAGGACGAGGCGGTCAGATCTCGTTCTGAGAACTCCTAAGTTTTGTGGACATTTCACTACAGTGAAGACTTTGCTCTTTTTAGATATGCGTTTTACTTGTAACACTTCAAATGGGACTTGATTTATTGCAGACCTCAATGATAATCGCGTTACCTCTCCGTCCTGTGTCTGCGGTGCTGGAGCAGTTTAATGAATCAGAATAAATAGGTTCAACAGTATTTCAACAGTATTTACACCCAGATGGTGACGCTACAGTGTATTAAATGTAAACAACTGTTTTTTTCAGTAACACAGGTAAGTAAAACATCAAACTCTCTTAAAGCTTTAGCTTCCAACTGTACTGCCATAACTGACTGTGCGAACCTTATTCAGGTTGCTAAATAATACAGGAAATAAGTAAAATAAATAAAAACCCACCTTTTATGTGGATGGTAGATGTAGTCAAATGAAGCAATGCATTCCTCAGTGTGTGCTGCACAATCTGTATTTCTTCTTCCATCTAATGGCGTCGTTTGACGTGGCGGTGACGTAGTTTGATGCAACGAAGAACACTCTGCTTTGTCAATTAATATAGCACTCACTGGCGAATGTATTGCTTCAATTGACCATCAACCCTCATTTTCCGTTATAGAAATGTAATGTTGGTTTTTAATGATTTTGTAGTGAAACATTTGTACCTCCTGTTTGTTCATTGTTACTCAAAGAAGGGAATTTGATATTTTTCACAATGACAAAACAGCAAAAAATAAAATGCTGTTCACCTTTTTTGACAGTGTAATCTGTGTTACATGTCTACAAAAAGAGGCTCGACATGCACACATTTTCTTGGTACCATCTGCAGCTCCCCTCGGCTTTACAGAGCTTCATAACCAGTGTCGGCGGATTCCAAAGAATCCACTGTGAACGACCTGCTCAGCACCAAACGACAGACGGACACAGTTAGCGATTAGCTGGTGAACATAAAGAGCCAGATATTTCCCTTCAATCTTCATATGCAACATCAGACTGACCAGCATGACTTGTGTGATTTTCACAGCATGTTTAGCACATTACAGCCAGTAGGTAGAGCTCTTTGCACACTTCTTTGCAATGGCTACGACTCCTGCTCCTATAGTAAGCACGGTATTATAGAGAGTTTGTCTTAATGGCTTTTACTCCAGCTCTTCAGCTCCCATATTCAACCTCTTGCTTTACTTGCATTCATTCTCAGTAACTAGATTCTTACTGATCGGAGAGATGTTTGTGGGTCGTGTGGGTACTTTAGGTCATGATAACAGTGCTTCATATCACATCAAGGGGAAAGTATTTTTGAAGCGACGTGTTACCTGTTAAGCATATAGCCGGCACACTGTAAACGTCTGAGTAGTTTTTTAGCGTTGCATTTTCATTGAAAGTAGACTAGAAAGTGCCTTAACTGATCGAGACAGACTGCTCTTGAATAATGTCCTTAAATACTCCTGGACTCATGATGCCAAACTCCTGTCGCTGACTCTGTTCCAGGTTAAATCTTCCCTGCTCTACAGCTAAGCGTTCAGAACACTGCAGTCCATGCCAAATAACACAGTAGATTACAGAGGGAACAAAAGAAAATCAATCACAGGGTTATGAAAGGTTCCTGAAAAAAGTATTTTGTGTCTAGCTGGTCCTTGTATTCAGTCATAATCCAACCAAAGATCAGACAGACATTCAAGCTGCGTCCATAACTGGATGACACAATAGAGCTCATAATCTTCTTAAGCGAGTGCCCCAGTCACTCGATTACTAGAAAAATGCACGAGTCACTGGAATAGAGGCCAGAAGGTTTCCTGAGACTGTCTTGAGCTCAGATCCTCTGTTTACCGTGAAGATAAACCCTAAAAATATCCCTTACTTAACCTTCTTAAGGGGCGTGTGGTAGGAGTTAGTCTTTGACAGCCTGATGGACAACACACACACGCTGAGTCAGTCACTCAGACTCAGAGGGCAACTTAACACCCGACATACAACAAGAGGGTTTTAAAACGTCTCCAGATTTGCTTCGTGGTGTCTCACTCGGTGTCCGTCTGCAGCCTGGACTGTGTGGCCGAAAGCCTCGAGGACACGAGCATGTCGGGCCTCCTCAACCTCAGCAACCTGGGCAGGATCTGCGGCTCCGGCAACAGCAATGAAATGGTAGTTGTGGACCGGGTCAAGAGGAAGAACTCTGTCAGGCGCATGTCAATTATTGAAGATGGCGAAGTTGCAGAGATTCTCTACCTCATTCCTAAACAGTCCATGATGGCGCAGCTGCCCTTCATCAACCCCAACGACTACATCCTGTGTGAGAAGTTGGCCAGTATACCTGCAGAGGTGTCAGGTGAAGAATGGTTTACTTCCTTATGTGGTTCGCATGGGTGATATCTTGGTATTTTATTGACTTGTCATTACAGTTTATAAATTCATTTTGTTCATGTATGCCATTTATTTCCAACTTGGAAAAGGCTAAATATTAATTAGATTTACACAACTGTCTGCTTTATTCTTATTTAATAACGACACATCGAGCTGATAGACAAACAGTGTTGCACAGCCTTTCTGACCTAAATCACTGTCAGTTATTTATTCTGTGTTTCTGTTCATTCACTGGTTTTTATTTTATTTTTTTATTTTATTATAGTTTATTTTTTAACTATGTTTTAACTATGCTTTTTACTATGTTTTTACTATGTACTGGCTCTGTGGCACTCTGAGATTTTTTTAAAAATGAAAAGTGCGCTACAAATGAAATGCATTATTATTATTTAATATTATGTCTGCTGGTCAACTGGCATTACTATTCATCACCACAGCTCCTCATTTCTGTGAGTGTTAAATGTTTTCGGTCAATCGGTCTATAATATGGACATGTGAGAAATCAATGGCTGCTGTCGACCCTTTGATTGAACAGCTGCCTCTACACACACTTTTAATCACACTTATCGTGAATATTGTGCCTCATTTATGAATGAATGAATTTTATTTATATAGCGCTTTTCACAGACGATAATATCACAAAGTGCTTAACAGAGCAGACATTTAAAAGCATAAAAAACACAATGTGACCCTAAGGTCAATAAATTATATACACAGAGAAAATTAAAAATTTAGTAAAAAATTTAATAAAAATGTAAAACATATTTTAAGAGCAGGTCTAGGACATGGGTTTACTTTTATCAGGTTGAGTTACTTCCATGCAGACTATAGAAGCCTGTGTGTATTAGGAGACTATATATTCAGTTTGGTAGTTACAAAAAGTCACAACATGCTAAAGAGTTTTTGAAAAGGACAAAAAATATCAGCTGCAGGTAATGTAATCGCTGAGCAACAGTCCCGTCATAGACAAAAATAATATTATGGCAATTTTCTGCAAAGTAACAGAAATATGTGTCTCGACATTTTTAAATGCGCCACTAAATGAGCTGGTTATTGTAGGAACAGTAAATGTGATTTGAAGCAGTTTGAAGCGGAGGAAGCCCGACAAAGTTCATGTGACTTCACTCAGAAAACAAAATTATTCATAAATAAGACACAACTATTATCAGCATTAAATGTCTGGAGTTCAAATACTCTCTTGTTCAGCATATTTCAGAAGCACAATGCCACACTGTCCTCTTTGAGAACACACACACACACGCACACACACACACACACACACACACACACACACACACACACTCTGTGTTTTGGACCACCCCCTTTCCCTTGGACCAGCAGTCCACTTAGTTCCTGTCCTCACTGGGATCCGCTGCAGTGAGCGCTCCAACAGACGAGCAGACACCAACTGTCATGAAAGAGAAAGGTAGACATTTATCAGTGTGTGTGTGATTGTGTGTGTGGTATCGGATGCGAAAGAGAGAGAGTGTGTGTGTGTGTGTGTGTCTGCTTGTGTTATATGTCTGTTTTTATTTACTTATGATTTGCTTGCAACTGGTGATGGTGGCATTTGATTGATTTAAAGGTCAAAACTAATTCTGACTTTGTCTTAACTGCTCTTGCAGGTTGTACCATTCTTGCGTTTAACATTGCGTTGTACTTGTAGGAAATTTGGGTATTTGTAATCTGCGTACGTGAAGCCTGGAAACTAAAAACAATATTTTCACAAACAGATTAGCAAACAGTGATGATTCTCAAACTTTTCCCCAAATAACTGAATTGGAAGATAAATAGTATGGTTGCCAAGTAGGGGAAAGAGCAATCCCAGCTGTTCCAGCTAATCGTAGAGCACCGCATTGGGTTAAGACCAGCATGTGATTTCAGCAATACCTCTGAATTTAGCAGTGTTTCTCTCTGCTTATTCTGTTTTGCAGCCACAGGGAACAGACAGATATTCCATTGTGCCGCTGTCGTGACTCTCACTCAGGAAGAGTGGAGAAAGTTATTACATGACCTCATTGTATGGATTACTTAGTACCTTACATACAATTAGAATGAGGTATATTTACATCTATTACAAAAACATTCTGAAGACATAAGCTAGATACTCACTCCTCACACACACAGATGCAGATTTTCATAGCTGGAGATACTGGGTTGTGTGATTAACTGTCCCTCTCGGGTTTCTCACCATTTGCTCTCTTTCTAAATCTACCATTTGCTAATACTTCACACCATATCAGCTTCACCTTCTGAGCAAGATCACGAAAGAACAGAAGGCGTTTTGGATTCCTAAAATACTTCCATCTGAGGACTCCACACATCAGTTTCACCACTGACAAGCGCATACACTAAACGTATACTGTACAAGGGATATGCTTCATATTCAGGATAATACCACACAAGTGCTGTATTACTTCATACACATAGTACAATACCTGTCCTTCTGCATCATTCAGTTCAAAACAAAACCTTCAAACACTTTTAATCAGCAGGAGTATTTCTGTGATGTTGTTGTGTTGGCATCAAAGCTCTGTCATTAACAAATATCTGAGGCGTTCTCGGACAAAGGCCAGCTTGGCTGGGTTTCCAGTCCTTGTTGGAGTCCCATGGCCAAACGAACGGGTTACATTCCTGCTCGGGTTTTGTCAAGTTTGGCAGTAATACCATTTATCTTTCACAAGTTCTTTTGAGATGAGATATTGTGCGATTGCTAACGCACCATGTCCTATTATTGGCAGGAACAATCTAAAATGACCAAACTGTGTTTTTTTTGCTTCCATTTTAAGCTTTCTGTGCAATGTGTGGATACACAGACTTAATTAAGCTGCTCCAGGATGTTAAGATATCGATTACCAGTCTTTGTCTAATCCAGGGGTGTCAAACATACGGCCCGCGGGCCGGATCCGGCCCGACACGTCATTTTATGTGGCCCGCGAATCCCCCAGCAAAAAAAAAAAAAAAAAAGAAAAAAAAGATTTCTTTTTTTTTACTTTTTTTTTTTTTTTTTTTTACAAAAATTAAAATTTAGATGTGAAAATAAAAATATCCCCATGGTTGAAATTATGAGATGAGCCATTTGCGCCGCCGGTCTCGCCGGGGGCTATTTTGTGTTCATTCGCACTGGACGTGCCGGAGAGGGGGCGGGGCTTATCGCCCTGAAAGCCGTTCAACTGTCCGCCATTAACCATGGAAAAAAGAACCTCTATTTCTGCTAAGTAGGTGTTGAGGAAGTCACAGATATCCCGGGAAACTAAACTAAATATGTTCGGAGTAGTTACATTTACACCGTCTTACATTTACAACCGGCCCTTTGAGGGCGACCGTGATGCTGATGTGGCCCCAGAGTGAAAATGAGTTTCACTATCATCACTAATGCCGTCTGCATTACAGCAGCTGTGGAAGTTCTTAATCCCCACAGCACTGCATAAGGTCTTCCCAACTCAATCAGTTACAGCGAGCTTTATATTAACCTTTTTGGAAGCTTAGTCTGTTACTTTATGTGTGTTACCATAGTGACGCATCTCTCGTGTTGTGGGGCAGACCTGGGGCCACATACCGATGTACTTGACTCAGTTTTCTTGGTATTCGTGAGACCGAGTTGGGAAAGTAAGTGTGAGGAAATCTGTCTGTTTCGACACAACTCATCCATGTTAGTCATATATATATATACAGAGAGCGGGTCTTATCTGGTTTTCTTTGGCAAAAGTGGACATGACAAAAAGAAAAGATGAAGTTCACGTGTGCTGGGTGTCTACACGGCCGCTCTCCACGTGTCACATTCTTTCCCCTCTCTCCTCTGCTAATCACATTCAAGACCTCTCAAGTGGACTGTGATTAGATTGTGTGGACTTCCACTGCTTCTGCTGCCACACGAACATGAAAGAGACAAAAGCGGAAGGATTGAGGTTCTTGCTACAGTATGAGACTATATAGGGTTTAGAGCAGGGGTCTCAAACTCATTTTCACTCCGGGCCACATCAGCATCATGGTCGCCCACAAAGGGCCGGTTGTAAATGTAACTTCTCCCTAACATATTGGTAAATAACTGTCTCTGCATTTGATTATTGTTTATTCAAGTGTAAAAATATTGTACATGCAGTTATATAAATGTAAAAATATATTTAAGCACATTTCTGTTATTATAACTTAAATCCTTTCAATTTAGGGTTAAGAAACCCACATTACTCTATCAAAGATCAAACTATTAAAGAACATAGCAAAGACAAATATCAAACAAGTTATTACAATAACTTTGTTCAATGCTTAAAATCCTTTCAAGGGTGCGTTTGCACAATCCCACATGAAGTATTTCATGTGTTGTAAAGCCACGTTTAAAGTAGTCTTCAATGTACTCGCAATACATTTCCATTCCAAGTGTACAGTAACCAGCCAAAGAGCTGCTTCTATGACTGTGTGTTTCAGTATCTCATCATTATTTTTTTTACAAATATTTCATATTTTTGACTTTCAATCTCATCATGAAATAATGGCTTCTTCGTGAGAACGATTGCTGTGACTGTGTGTGCGTGTGTATATGTTTCCGTGCGGAAGAAAAGCTCGTCTGTTTATTACGTTCAGTTGTGTGAGCACTGACAGGAAGGACTTTTGTATCGTACTGTAATGAGGAAAGGATGAAGAGTTTGGAAGGATTGGAAAATGTGTCGGCTAATTTGTGATCAAACACTTGAAAAGTTAATGACATTCCCATCAGCAGGCTGCACTTTGTGTTTATTCCTAATTAACACATGTACGCATGCCAACAAACTTCACTGCGTTTGCAGGTAATTGTACTTTACTTGAGTATTTCCATTGTTTGATGCTTTACACTTCTAATCCACTACATGTAAGAGGTGGTATATTGTACTTTCACTGCATTACATTTATTTAACAACATTAGTTAGTTACTCGGTAGATTCATATTATTAATTAAATTACACATTAATGCATCAATAATTATAATCCAGTAATTTAATATGATTTTTAATCCCCCTAATGAGTACTTTTACTTCAGGTATTCAAGTATATTTCAATGACCAATTTATAAGTAAGATTTGTAATTCAGGACTTTTACTTGTGACAAAGTATTTCTACACTGTAGTATTAATACTTAAGTAAAATATCCAAGTACTTCCTTCTGTTGACTCTTGTGTTTTTCCACATTTGTTTGTAACAGACAGCTTTGCAAAATCGTTCAGGACATTTGAACTTTTCTTTGCATGATAACACATTAAAACTAGCAGATACATAGGCGGCAGTACTTTCTGTAGAGTGTAGAAGTACTTCCAAACAATTACATGCAGGTTTCATGACTGTTGCTTCATTATTAATCCTAATAAACAGAGAGTGGCAGTTTATTTTTAAAAGGAGGCAAAAAGATAGTAAAGTCCAACACTTGGCCTTTACAGGTCCTGTAAAATGACATTTCATATGACGTGCCGATAGGCAAACAACGATAATTAACTTGTTAAGACTTAACTGATTCATTATTTCCTCTCTCTCCTGCAGTGCTATATTCTCAGGATGGCAGCCAGCCGTGTTCTCCAGAGGGGAAGCAAGTCATCGAGTGCTTAAGATGTGGGGAGCCATGCAAAGGACAGGTGCTGCGCGTACAGAGCAGCCACTTCCACATAAAGTGCTTTACCTGCAAGGGTGCGTAGTACCATCACTATATGCACTTTGGGACGATATCCTGCAACCACACGTCAGTCAGATTGAGACAGATTTGGTCAATGGTATCTAAATTTGGATACTTTGGAAACTTAAGAGCGATCCAATGGATTTATTTCCTGAATGAAGAATGGAGATGAATTCGTGGCTGCCTTGTTATGACTGAATTCCTGACTTTTGCTCCAAATCACTTATTGAAATAGGCGACATCCTCTACTGTGTATTCATAGTGGTGCCTATAGAAGTGTTTCGTAGGCTGCTCTGTGACATGAAGACCATCAGATGCCTCATAATGCATCAGCCTAGCACTGTTCATCAGGACTGGAGAACTGTGGTGGAGACTTTACATTTTTTTAAATGCAGTAACGCAAGTACCATTTCCCCCTTTAGGTTGAATCAAAACGCCTTTTTTTTCAGCGAATTTTAAATTGAGAGGAATTTGCTGGTTATTCAGTCAGCCAGCTGGTGCCATCAAATTCAATTTATTACATAATATGGGCTGTTGTGTGAACCTCCTGGGTTGTTTGGTGGAAAACACATTTCCTCAGCAGGCTATTGTCCCCACTAATCGAAACCGGCAAGCTTGTCGTGTTGTTGGCCTTTCATCGCATTGTGAGAGTGTTTACAGCGCAGAGGAAACGAAGAGACTTTCAGAGCACGAGGGGCCTTCAGTGGGAAGACCTGGGGATCGAAGGGCTCTGTGGGCTTCACTCAATCAGGGGCTGACTCAAAATGTTTCAAAATATGATTTAAAATAAGCCTTTTTTGGTGATCTGTAATAGTGTTGTCAAAGTTAATTAAACTTTATGGTACAGAAAAAAGGCAAATTAAGCAATTGTCACAGTGAAAACAACTATGTGTCAGTTTAATTGAGTAAGTTTCATGCATATATGAACATCAGCATATAGGTAAAGATTCATAATTAAAGTTAATTGTAATTTCAGAGTAAGTAGTGTTAAGAAATAAAACCCACGTAAGCTGTGAGTGAGTCGCGGTAGGACAGGAATAGAACAGCACAAATCCGTCCTGGGCATCGCTGCCATTTGTCCCGTGCATTACGTCGTGGCAGGTTCAGAGAGACGGTGTTGGGTGGGCTGTGTGGTTTCAAATGACTCTGAACAAGCGGGGAGAAAACACTTCCTCCTCCTCCAGCAACCTGTCAAACACATAAACACTTCAGGAACCCTGGCAGAATCATGAGGTCAGACAGCGCAAATAGCTTATATCTCATCTCTTTGGTGGATTACGTAGTTGTTGTTAACTTACTGTGACAAAAGCCTGAAAAGATGTGATCATTACAACAGTAAATTCATAGTTACTGACCCAAAAGTACATATACATGACACAAAAGACTTAAATCATTACATTTATACAAAACAGATTCTTTGCCCCAAAGCTCTTTGAAAGAGAATAAAAGAACACAGAAATGTATTGTCTGTCAGAGCTGCTGATGAGTGAAAACTAGGTGGTGAGTGGCACATTAAAGATAATAAAACAGTAGATTATTGCAGCTTTAATGTTTCCTGTTGTCATCCGTCTCTCCCTGTACCTGTGTGTGTGTGTGTGTGTGTGTGTGTGTGTGTGTGTGTGTGTGTGTGTGTGTGTGTGCAGTGTGCGGCTGTGACCTGGCTCAGAGTGGCTTCTTCATGAAGAACGGCGACTACCTCTGCCCGCTGGACTTCCAGAGGCTTCACGGCACGCTCTGCAACAGCTGTGGGGGATTTGTGGAGGGAGCGGTGGTCACAGTCTTGGGGAAGACCTACCACCCAGCCTGCTTTGTGTGCACCGTTTGCAAGTAAATGTGGAAAAAAAAAAGTATTTGTAATGTTTTGGGAATTCTGAGGCAAAATGCAATTTTTTTTTTTTGTTCAAAGAATTGTGTGGTATACATTTGTCTGTTTCTCAGACGGCCTTTTCCTGCTGGGGATTGTGTCACCTTCAGTGGGAAGGACTGCCTCTGTCAGCGCTGTATCCGCCCTCTGTCTCCGACTCCTAACGACATCAGCTGTTCCAGCAGTAAGTGCACTCTTGTATGATTTGCTTTGGACATTTAATCCAGCGTTCAGATCAAAACTATCTATTAATGGAGCTTTAGAATAGACCAAGACGTTGATCCCATGCAGACATAATCAGACAGTAGATTATGCAGTGGACATTTTGCCAAGCTGATATTGCCTTAAAAATCCTGTCATCCTCTTGGGATCCAGGTCCATGACTCACTATGGACCAAGAGATCCAGCAGAACTAAACTCTCCATCTTAACATGACCTTATCCAACTGACAACTATAGATAGCACAGGGATCAATTGAGGATTCAGACTCATAAAGCCTCTGGATTAAGAGGATCTGTCTTTAGGACTGGACAGAAACGTGCTTATTTAAAAAAAGACTCTACATCAAAGAGCACAGCAACTCAAATAGTTCAGTTCAAACATTTACATCCTGAAGTAATTAAGAAGAATGTAGGTGCCTGAACTTGGGTATCACCGGATCGACTTGGCCAAACACATTTAGTGTAGTATTGGTTCATTTGGATGTTGAATGTTATCTCTTAATGAATGTGTGTGTGTGTGTGTGTGTGTGTGTGTGTGTGTGTGTGTGTGTGTGTGTGTGTGTGTGTGTGTGTGTGTGTGTGTGTGTGTGTGTGTGTGTGTGTGTGTGTTCTCGTTCTCAGACTGCTCCGGCTGCGGTAGAGACATCAAGAACGGCCAGGCTCTGTTAGCGCTGGGTCGCCAGTGGCACCTCGGCTGCTTCAAGTGTAAAGCCTGCCGGACAGTGCTGAGCGGAGAATATATCAGCAAGTAAATACAAATCTGCTGCCCATCATTCTGTCTCTATACCCGACCTTCTCTACCTTTTTGTCTGTTAAGAAAGGTTTGATTTAGAAACGATGTTGGCACCTAATACACAGAAATGTGTATTTAAAATGAAACGGCTTCTCTTTCAGGGATGGCGTTCCATATTGTGAGAGGGACTACCAGATTCAATTTGGGGTACAATGTGAAGCATGTCAGAAGTTTATAACTGGAAAAGTCCTGGAGGTGAGAAATCTTTACTTTGAGTTAAGAGTAAGATTTGATTGTATTTTTATTTGCATGACTTGCAATTGAAAGGCATTTTGTGACTTAGCTTTTCTTAAATATTCTTTGTTTTCCCAAAAAATTACATCACTATGACTTGACGGTTGGTGTTTCCAACACATTTAAAATTTCTAATTAAACAATGAACCTTTCATTTCAGTTTATTATTATAATATTTCAACAACTAATCTTGAATTAATGATTTTGTTGCCCCTCTCCATTAAAAAAGATGTATTATCTTCTCATTCTAACTTCACTTGGATGTTTGAGCTTCACTGTGCAGAATGATGCACGTGCAGAGATTGTTTTCACATTCATCTGCTGAACAGGGAAAGTGTCTCTGTGTTCACCTTAACTCTCTGCAATTAAGTGTAATTATGTGAACATTTCAGTGCACTAAGAATGCACTATATCAGTGAAGTAGGAGACATCTTGTGTCACCCACAATTGCATATTCATAGATTCTGGAGTTTTCAATGTGAGAGAAAAATGTGGAAAACCCATCGCGGACAGAGACTATTATTGAAATTATTAACAGATTATTTCCACGTCTTAAACCCTGATTTGATGCGATCTTTTGAAGCATGTTCCCACATCCAAAAAGGTTGGAATCCCCTGCCTGGACTATCATATCTTAGTTTATTTTCTTGGTAATAAAGCCTAATCTGACACTTTTGCCTTTCTCATCGTCTGCTGCAGGCGGGGGAGAAACATTATCACCCCAGCTGTGCAAGATGCAGCCGATGTGACAAAATGTTTACGGAGGGTGAAGACATGTATGTGCAAGGTCAGTTTCAGACTCAGCCTTGGATGAATACATACATTCAACATGTTTTTTTTTTAAATGGAAATTAAATACTTGCTTCGACCTGCTGTAATTTAGTTTTATTTGCCATAATGTCGCTGCCTTGGCAGGATCAACAGTTTGGCACCCAGACTGCAGAGACAGCAGCAGAACTGAGGACAGTTTCATGGTAAGTCCTCCTGAACAATTCAATGTGTGTCCGAAAGAAATATGCAAACACAGATTTCTGTCATGTCACAATATCATCTATAACTTCTCAAAATAACTAGTTAATAGTGGGCTGTGATTGCTGTTACAAGGAGTGTGCGAGTGTGAGTACGGTGTCGCTGTGTTTACACATTCTCGTCCCTCCCAGGTCAGCAGACCCAAAACACCTTGTCTTGATTTCTTTTTCCCCCGACAGAAACTAAAGGTTAATATTGTGTCGTTTGCACTGATGGTTTTTTCTAGAGTGAGCAAGCTGTAATCTCACGTTTTTGAGATTAACTGCACTCGCTTCGCTCACCAGGCTGGCCACTAAGATCTCGTGTGCTAATTCAAGGAAGCAGAACGAAGAACCTTTTGATACATAGAGTGAGAGTTCCTTTCTGTAACTTTAATTCTTGTTTTAAGGAATTGTTAAGACGAGCTTTTAATTTGTAGAAGCCTGTAAATGCAGTAGTTATTACATTTCATACACACAAGTTAGCCGTAGCATGTTGTGAAGTTTCATGCATGTCATCTGCTTGTACCTGCACAATTTACAGTAACAGCCACCAATGTATGATGTTTGTACCATGCAAAAGAAAAGTCTGGCTCATATCATTATTGGGTACAAATAAAGGTGATTTTGTTCCTTTTTAGCTGATTATAATATGGAGCAATGCTCATAACCTGCATGACGCCAGGTCCAAACTGCTGCATTATGATTCTTAGTGCTTGCTTTTACCCACATGTGTGACAGGGACTATGCGTTGAGAGAAAAACAATGGAAGCTGTCAACCAACACCTGAGCTGAAGCAGTAAGTTTCTCAGCTATATGAGTCAAACTAATAGATGTTTTTTTATTTTTTTTACCCCTTTTAGCCCACTAGATCCTCATCTGAAAGCTCCTGCTCCAGGCCGGGCTCGTGCACCCCAGGGAGTCCTGGTCGGACCATCTGTGTAAGTTCTGGTGACAACATCTGCTGAACACCTTCCATGGTGCACAATTCACCGTGGCTTGATCTAATTCATCCTTTATTTGTACAGGGGAATCGTACGGACAAAGTCTCTCTCATGCAGGATCATGCTTTTTGTAAACAATGACAAACATTTTAGAGAATAGCCAATGTGGAAAAACATTAAAGAACTAAAAAATTCAATAAAAGTTTTTGAAACATAACTTTTCAAACCTTACCTTGGCTGATTGGATCTAGTTTTTATCTTGTGCGAGAAAGACAGGATTTCAATTGTGGTTGTCTCAAATCAGCCACATGTTGAACTTGTACAGTATTTAGATTGATTTGCTGGGTCAATTTGAATTCATTGGCAATTCAGATTGAAATTTGATTACAAAAGCAAACCCGGTGCTTTCGGTGTCCTTTTGTTTCCTCCATCCAGTCTACTTTGATTATTGTGAGGAATAAACTTTACCCCCATCAAAACACCTCAAAATACGAATCAAACACGATTGACTTTTGTATACTTGAAAGCCTGAGAAATCATTTACATAGTGAAACAAATGCAGGCCACCGATTTATAATGTTAAGCTGTCCACCTTTTGTGCCAAAGTCAGACCATTGTGATGAATGGTTGTATAGCGCTTTTCTAGTCTTCTGACCACTCACAGTGGGGCTGTGGGATTAAAGTTGAAGTCCTCCCTGAAATCATGTATTACGTAACCTGACCGTTCACCTGACTTAACCCCTGCTGTCTGCTCCTTGTGTGCTTCACCCTCTGTGTGCCTCCTCCCCTCTCCTCCCTGTCCTGGTCCCAGGTAAAAGTAGACAACAAGATCATTGATTACCGAGACTTAGCAGCCATTCCCAGAGTCAAGGCTATATATGACATAGAGCATCCTGATATGATATCGTATACGTCCGTGAACAACAACTCCTCTACTTTGGACAACAAAGGCATCAGACAGGACAGGCAAAGCCCTCCAGAGGTAACTTTGTTCAATCATCCGAGTTGTATCCGGTGAGATGTTTGTGTATCATTCGTTCACTGCTTTTTCTTGGTTTGATTGGTGTTGAAACCATGTGAGGTCTTGCTTTGTTCTGCTGATATTTTGACTGTCAGATGTGTGTGTTTTGGACCAATAGCACTTCTACACGTCAAATAAAAAATGTAATAAATTATAAAAAATTTGAATTCAAAGTCAAGATCCTTGGCAGGTATACATGATACTTACATCCTTAAGAAGTGGGTTGATATTCTAATACAGAGCAACTTAAAATACAATCAGAGAATGTTGGCATTAATATAGAGTCAGTTGATAAAGAAACAAAAGTGGTTAGTTGCTCTGCGTCATTGAGCATTCATTCATGATCTCTGCGAAGAATAATTGGCTAAAAGTACCGTTATAATAAAATCCTTTTGTTTCCTATTTTTCATATCTGTCTTCATGTAAAACCTCGTAACTCTGTGATTTCAAATTCATCTGAAGGATTACAGAGTTGAGACTATTCTCTTACAAATCATGTTAAACGTTGCATAGTGGTTATGATCAGGTTGTTTTTCTTTTTCATATCAGACACATTTGGAGATACAAGGTTTTCACCGGAAGTGTCTACAATGTATGTTGTTGTTTTTTCTGGTTCATACATTCATTTTTCTTCTTCTGTTTTGATTCAGTCACCAGGAAATGTATCTGAAACCACAGAGGTAAATATGTCTTTTATTAGCTGTACTTAGACTTACTACAGGTGACATGCAGTATATGCCAGACCCCGATTAAAATCATACGTGTCAACACTCAATGACGCAAATTCATTTTAAATGTGTTAAATGTGCATTCAACACTGGTTTTGTGTCTATACCTTCTTTCAAGGAGAGTTTTGAAGTCGGAAAGTGCGTACCAAAATCTACAAGCCACGGCTCTTTTGGAGTTCATACAATAAACAATCGTCACAGCTACACTCCAACGCTGTCCAGATCACCGCAACACTTCCACCGGCCTGGTGAGAGGAGCAGACAAAAGCAAAATTATTCTTCTTATCACCTTTGTAAAAATATTCACCTCCCTCTGCTCACTTTTTCCCTTTTTTGCCACCTTCCCTTATCTCCTGCACCTCCACAACTCCTCACTCCACTTCTTTCGTGGAATAACAAACAGGATTGATGCTTTCTCCCTCTTTGCCTGGCAACAATGACACATGCCCCGCTTCCCCTTTATGTCACCACTTACTCCCTCATGCCAAAGGTAAGAACCCGTGCTCTTCTGCATCCCTTCTCCCCTCCTGCTATTGCCTTACCTATCAAGCACTTGCATCTGTCAGCGAGCCCACCATTTTATATTCTGCACTATATGGACTGCGCCGAGTGCAATCGTGAATTAAGAATTTCTACAACAACCAAATACTGAAAACAATCTGGTTTAAGGGTCAGAGTTGGCATTTCTATGATGGATGGCAGAGATGTGTTTCACTTTGTTGTTCGAAACACTGAGCCATCTCGTGGTCAAAGTTCAGAGACCACCCACTCAGACTCTGTTCATATCATATCGTACTGTAGAAAACAGCACAGCTGAAAACACACACACTAGCAGCTAGCCGCTCCCTTCAGATCATCCATTGATCTTCTCCTTTCCTTTCCTCTTTTGCATATTTGACTTAATCCTACTTTTTGGTTTCTCTTGTTCTGCCGCCTCACCCGTCGCTCACTTAATTCTTACTCTGAAAAAAAGAATCCTTTATAAGAATCTAGATCAAAGTAGGTATTTATAACACAGGTTTGATTGATTAAATAAGTAAATATTTCTGTGCCTGTTCTCACATATTCTTCTACAGCCGTGCCTATTTATAGCAGTGCTGTGATCTTCTAAAGCCTTTTTATCGTGTGTGTGTGTGTGTGTGTGTGTGTGTGTGTGTGTGTGTGTGTGTGTGTGTGTGTGTGTGTGTGTGTGTGTGTGTGTGTGTGTGTGTGTGTGTGTGTGTGTGTGTGTGTGTGTGTGTGTGTGCTGATGAGATATGACAAGCTCTAACCAGTAAGCTCTGGCATGTGTTCTGAGTGGGTCTTGATTTCTGTATTGTGAGCAGTGAGCCATTTATAATTGTTATTTATATTTAATCGATTTGAGATCCTTAAAATTATCTTGATGATAATTTCTGAAACATAAAATTACACTGTACTTAAGAAAACGTTTACTACGCTTGTTTTTGGATAATTGATGTAAAGTTAACTTATACATGTGATGAACCTTTACTTCTCTTTGTGCTGTTCTGAGTAAATACATAAATGATATGTACAGCTGCTCTATTATACTGATAGTGGTCCCAGTCTTTTTCAGGGAAAATGTCCTCTGAACCAAAAATATAACATAAATACAATTTCAATGCAATGCATGAGTTCAACACAGTGAAAGGGAAAAAGGAGATGCTACAGAGGTTTATTACAATATATGATTTTTCGTCCTGCTGTGTGTTAGAATAAATGATCCGCTGACGCAGCATTCTTTTCTATCCGCAGACGATGGCTTCAACATGTACAGGAGGCCCCCAATTTATAAACAGCAAGGTACGCTATGACCTTTTCATCCGTCAAGCACTTACTTATGCAATTCTGTGGTAAATATAAACGCAGAGCCGTCCTGAGATGTGGGTTTTTCAGAACACTTAGCAAAGGGCTAAGAAAAGCAGCTGGCGAGGTATATTCTGCTCAGTAAGTCGGGTCTAATTTGGGCAAAGAGCCGCGTCTGACTGTAAATCGCCTCACGGGGAGCTAATCTGTTTGCTGTTTCACTTTCACATAGATCCAAATTCCATCACAACCCAAACATCCTCTTTGCCTGCATATGGTCGCAACGGCCTCAATCCGGTAAGAGCAACATCACAATGCTGCCTTTAGCATTATGGTAAATTTTAGCATTTAGCTATTTAGCAAATTAAGCATTTAGCATTGATTTTTTTATCTTCATTTATTACTTGTGAGCGATGCTGCTGTAATCCTGTAATTTCCCCACTGAGGGACTAATAAAAGATTATCTTATCTTATCTTATCTTATGGTGCAAGGCTATTAACTGATATGTAGGCTGGTTTTAGTTCAAAGATACATTATTAGATAACAGCTAAGTACAAAAGAGTTGCATGCTTTGTGTTTCTTTGTGTTTGTAACTCTGGAAAAAGAGGTTTGTTCAATCAGCACTTAATGTTTCCTCTGTTTTCCTTCTCATTAAGCCACGGTCAGCTGATTTCTCCCATTACAGCAGCGACAGATTCAGAGGTTAGTACATGTAGACATCTTTATCATCCTACATGGATACTGTTGATTTATTATAATATCAACTCAGTGGATAATTCTTCAGAAGCTAATTGGTGTTGCTTGTTCTTTACCTTTCCCCTGCCTTTCAGACTTGAAGGTATGTGAGAAGAGCTTTAAGTGATCTTCAATCCCCCGGTCCTACTTCCTTTCCCTGGACTGGCCTCCCCTCACTGTCTGCATGAGCATGTTTTATGAAGTATGTATTCAACTCAATTGTAGTCGCAGCTTGCAGATCTCTTCATTGACGTATGTGTTGCGACTGTTTGCATAACTGACTCTCTAACCATTTTATAAACATGCTTTCTTGCAGTAACTTGGCTTTTAGCTTTGAAGTGATTGATGTCGCCATGGCATTTTCCCATTGCACGTTTTTTGCTTCATTCTGTAGCTCATCTACGACGGTCAACATCCGTTAGCACGAATGGACAGAGGAGTGTCTATGCCGAATTTGTCGGAATCAAAAGCAAGTATTGTGTGTATGTCCATGTGTACTAGAGGAGAGTTGTCACTGCAAAGACTTGTAATGTTCTGTACCTATAGGCACCTTCAGAAGATCGCATGCCAGAATAAGAAGAATACAAGAAAAACAATTACCGGTTTCCTTCATTATCGTCCTTTCTTTAAAGAAAAGCATATGTGAAAATACACAGAGTCTTTTGACAAAGGCTAAAGAAGCAGAATCTTGTATTTGTCCCTGAAGGCTGAAGCAATGGTACTATAGAGTACTGCTATGCATGACAACTGTACCGCGGTTATGCAAGATGCATATTTGCATGGCACATGATATTCAAACTCCATCTCGTATCTCAATAGCTGATCGCGTAAGTGTACAAAAGATTGTGTTTAAGCGTAGCATGTGCGATAATCCACTTATAAAGCCTTCTTAACCAATCTTTTTGTTAATTAAGGTCTACCCATATGAACTGCTCGCAGTTAGTAGTAGAGGACGAGTGAAACTTCCCAGGGATGTTGACAGAACACGACTTGAGGTACAGTAACAAGTGAGAAAAGCATCGTCATTTACATGGCTGAACTGACGACTTTGCATTATTTTTTGTCTGTAATTGCCATTTATTAAATAAAACAAAATGTCTAAACTGGACACTGAAGTTTGCCCAAAAGCGCACCAGTTCAAGTGCAAAATGTGTTTTCAATATTTTCCATTTAACAAATGCTGGACCTTTTGTAAAATACTACACATGCATGCATGTTGATACATTCCATGAGAGTGGCATCATCTGCTGAAAGGTTTTCCTTCAAAACAAGACGAGGACATCGTTTAGTTTCAAACCTACAGCACGAGTTTTATTTTAGAAGAAAAAAAGACGCAACAAACAGATTAACTGTGCCGCTTCTTCCGCAGTCCTCTTCATTCTTTCTTGCTTTCCTTTGCAGCGTCACCTTTCCCCGGATTCATTCTTTGAGATCTTTGGCATGGGGTTTCAAGAATTTGACGTACTTCCTCTGTGGAAACGTAATAATATGAAGAAGAGGGTAAATCTCTTCTAAATGTTGCCTAATGCAGGTTTTAACTCACTGCTAATATGCAGTACATGTTAAGTTCCGATGACCCCTTCTGTTTATTTCTTGGCCTTTTACACAAAAATGTGATATTGTTTTGCTTATAAACTGGACACAGTGTTGTGTTTCCCAGTTAGTTCATGTAAGCTTTTGTAATAATGTTTGAATGTATAATACCTCAAAGCAGATATGAACATGAGAACTCAACTCGCTATCGTCTTGGCTTCACTGATAGAAAGCCATTATTAGTTTCTCTTTCCTAAATCAGCCCCGTCTCCCCAGGGATTACGTTCATATTGGATAATTACACTGTATACAGTGCGTCTCCATTCACTGTAAATGCAACAGGTAGAGTGACATTTTTCAAAGTAATTTGTTAACCTTTGATGCCAGAGACTAGACTGTTTCAAACCAACACTTGATGTGGACTTTTGTGATATTTACCATTGCAGACAATCTTTCCGTTGCCTGAGCGATGCCTAACCTCCCAGATGTTAACTGGCGTGCTGCTGTTATGTTTTCACACTCGTAGCACCGATAGATCAGCAAAATGCTCACATATCGTGTAGGAATGATTGTGCAAAACCTTGGATTAAGATCAGTGACAAGGTTTTTTGAGGGGGGAACTTTAAAAGAGTATTTATTCCTAAAACATATGCAGATCGCAACTACAAGAGGGATACGGTTAGGCACATTGAGGATAATGTATCAACATGCAGTTCAATGCAGGAATAAATGAGTGTTTTTTGTTTGCCTGCTGGAGATTAGAGAACGATTGATTTCAGAGCAGTGTTTGAGAGGAGTAAGTGTGTTTCATCATTCATGTCTGAAGTTGTTGAGAAGCAGGTTTAAATTATTTTGTCTTCAGTGAAAGCCTTTGTATGATTATTAACCTTTCTGAATAATACATCATGATACCTGATGTATGGTGCAGTGTTCGGGTACATAAAATGTTATAAATACATAACTTGTCATCAACATGTAATTTTGCCACAAGATCTGAAATGACTCAGTGTTTTCATTGTTACTTCAATATGATATTATATTTATGTTATTCAGTTGATTCTCACTTTGTTGTCTACTTTTAAACACATGTTGAAACACAAAACTGAAAAGAACGAAAATGTTTGTCAATGAAATGTTCTAAATTGGGTTGTAAAAGGAATAATTAGGATTTAACTTATTTTTGTGTTATGTTTCCCCTGACTTAGACGTGATAACAATCTTTGTATTAGTTACCTTGGCACTGCTGTCCCATCACACCACCTCAAGCGCCCTAAATAAAATCTAATTTGAGAAAATGAATGCCTCTTTATTGACAGAATAAACTAGGTTGTGTGTTTGCAATGAGGAGTCCGTTTTGAGGCCATATTTCTGCACAAAATTTCAGTTTGTTTGGTGAATCTGCCAGAAGAATCTTATTTCCCAGCTTGGAAAAAATATATGAATGCAATTAGACTTCAATGAATCTGCCCATGACGACAGATACTCTTGATCTGGTTTTCTATACTGGCGATACCTTCACTCTCTCTGTACAGCATGCATTTCTTCAGCATGCAAATTGCAGTCAGAATCAGTGATGAATACATTGTTAGAACTATCACCTTGGCAATGAAGTAGCTGAAATTCTAATAACTATCCAACTTTCTTGTCTACCTTAAGATACTTTATGGAAGAATGCAAGCAAAGGACAACCAAAGTACATCAGTGTTTCCACACTCATCCGCTACACTCAGTGTTATCAAAGGTCTTCCATGACTACATTTCCACAATTTTAATAGTGTAATAAGATATGACATCTATCCTTTTGAAATAAATTCCATTTTCTAGTGTGAGCTCTGCTTTCATAAGACAACAAGTAGCCTTCCAGTATGTTTCAAAGCATGTCAACATTTTAAAACATTCAGTTACACTTCATGTTTTCACTCATAAAACCAGCCACATGGTGGAAGAATCGCAAAATTCCCCGACTTCACCCGCACTCTATCGCTCATGCTTTCATATTTGAATTTGCTCTGACATTTTTGTACAGCATGGTTTTATTTATTTTACCATCTCCAAACGTGACTCCCACTCAGTCTTGGACACAGCCATTGCATATTTAGGACCAACAGATGGTGCTCTGGAGCCTTGACCCAAAACTCCACTTCAGGATCGCTCCCCCTGTTTAAAATGAACATTTGACAGGCTTTGTTTATTCTATATTTGGGACATTCTTTTTCTCTACTTGCATCTATCAACATGTCATTTAGTTGTAGTAGTAGTAGTGTAAAAATAGCCTCCATCACGGTCCCTTCCTTTGTAAATTACTATATCAGCCCCAATAATAAAACAGATAATGGAAACAAATGGAAACATTATAAAGTGTTCATTCATGCTCTGCATCTGTTATCAAATCTAATAAATCAATTATTTTTAACTGGAATTTCCAAGACTATAGTGTTACAGAGTGTTGTGTCATGTTACGAGTAAAACATACACAACATTAGAGATACATGACAACATTTATGTCGTGAGCTTTTGTTTGCCTGCTCTCATTTGTTTAAAAGTAGGTCATAAAGAAACGCTTCTGTGTAGTACTCAGTGCATTATATGGCTTTAGACTTTTGCATGGACACATGAAAGTCCAAATAGCCAAGGTGTTATCATGTGTAGATTAAATATAATCTTTACCAAGTAAAACCTCAATAATTACCTTGTGACATTTTCATCTGAGGTAACACAGTTTTGACTGTTAGTTAGTTTACTGTTAGATAAAAGGAAAGAATTAGAAATGTTAGGACAAATAGTTACACTTCTTTTACTTGTTTTGTTGTTGCTTTTTTGTCCTGCTTTTATGGATTTTAAAGATTAACACACCACAACACCCCCCACCCCCACCCCCGAAACAAAACAAGGAATAAGCTCTATAATAACGAGGGTAACCTGAATAAACGTAGCCCGCAGTCTGTCTCTTCAGTTGGGAATGACAAATATTATCTCAGGCTAATATGAATAACATCACAGTTCTACACAGAAGTTGTTGTTTGTTATCGCGGGCTCTTTAAAGCCCACCTAGCTTGAGCGAGAGCGCTGGAGATTTTCGAGGATTTCTATTGGACAGTTAACACACGGCCTCCGTTGTGGGCGCGTGCGATTGGTCGAGGCTGCTGTCACTCACCACTCCACTCTCTCCTGAGCACCTCCCCGGCTCTCCACCTCCCCCGGTTGTACGGCCCAAACGAGGATTTTCACGAAAACAATCAACCGCAGACTTCGTACCAGTGGCAGCGGGAACGGTGCTACGACGAACGGGACCCGACGTAACGGATCCGACGGCGTGACAGCCGAGTGGATGGCGTGCGTAAAGTTGGATAACGGTGTTTCGGCCTTGAAGAGAGACGTTAGACGCGTTAAATAGATTTCACGGCAATGCATGCGGTGTCACTTGTTCTGCAGAAAGACGGAGAGAGAGCGGCCAAAGTGGACTCGCTCCCTCGGTAGAGCCGCCCGATGGAGGCTGACGGGACAGTGAGCGCGAGGCCCGGAATGTCACCTGTGAAACGTCAACAGCTCGTCGGGGGACGTCTTTAAGGGACAGACACGCGCACACCTGTCCGCGCTTGCGACTACTCACCTGACAACTTCTTCGTACGCCCGCACACAGAAACAAAAGTTAGCAGGTCAGCGTTAGCTGCGGGAGGCGACCCCCTCAGGCAAGATGGCTATCATAGATGTCACCTAACGGGAGGTTTAACTTCTGCCTCAGGTAGTAACACAGGGCAGGTGACCAACACGCTATTTCCTATTTAATGGACTTCAAGCTCCTTTCTTAGAAAGTTGTCCTGCGATATTTCACCAGCAGCAAGTTGACGTCAACGCTTTGTGCTGCGAGAATTTAGCGTTTTTTGTTTTTCAAACAAGAACTTTTTGGATTTTTTTTTTCTTTCTTTGGTCTCAAGTGTCGCCTTCTCCGTCAGTCATGTCATTCAAAGACAATCCTTGTCGGAAGTTTCAAGCCAACATATTCAACAAAAGTAAATGCCAGAACTGCTTCAAGCCCAGAGAATCCCATTTGATGAACGACGAAGACTTGAATCAGGTGAATTCATGTTTTCATTCTAACATTGAATATTCCACTAATATCGTCTTTGCAACCTTAACCTCAGTCAAGTATTAATGGAGACGTGGAAGCCTGTTTTGTACTTGTCCGCTTGATGTGCACATGTCAAACTGTTTGTCATGTGTCAATAGCCCACGAAGTGCAAAGGTTAGGCTAATTGGACATAATTCGTTTCCAGCCCGAGGGCATATATTGCCCTCAGTTCATGCAGATATAATTCCTTATATCTGTGAAATCTTTTTAATTTTGTTTAATTTGCTATAATCTCCCATGCAACAACACTTCCTTATTTGCCACACTGCTGTCAAGTTCAGTCTTAAATGAATTGGAGTGTTGGTGCCTGTCAAAAACCACACTGCTGTGTTACATTACCATATTCACAAATAAAGATGTCCCGACGATGCTTCCTACTGGACTGCGTTGTTGACAGTGTGACATCAGGGCACACTGAACTCTGTTGGCCTCTATCGCGATCACTCCTTCGGGTAAGCTGTTTAATGGGACAGGTTAAGAGTCGCCGACGTCCACTCTGTTTATCACGAACGGCACCTCTGTGACCGATGCGTCTCCTGTTGGTAATCTCTTCAACGCGGCTGGGTGAGGAGGATAACATTTCCCTCCGTCGTGACCGATGGCTCCTCTGCTGGAATGGAAGTCGTCTTGAGGTTATTTGTTCTTCTTCTGTGGAATTTCTGACCCACTGGCTATGAACCTCGTTCCTTTGATGACGGCACCCAGTGAAAGGTTAACATCGGTGGTCAGAGGCTAGGGACCCGGGGCAGGCTGGCCTTGTTGTTCATTGTTTTGAGTCGTACTACGAGAACATACTGAGGGCCAGTCACTCTATTTCAATCCAGAACTGTTTTTCATTCCATTTCCTTTGCTGCCCCACCAATTCATTCATGGTGTGGGGTAATAAGACGTTGGTTGGGGGGGGCATTGCAAAATGAACACACGCAAACGCACTCAAATGGCTCCGTAAGAAATGGCCCAGATTCATCTGGTCTGTTTCTCTCTCCCGGGAGGACTTGGCGTTTGTGCTGCTGTCGGGTCATGTGAGGAGAGATGGGACGCTCGGTCTAAGTGTTCCTCCTTCGGCTTCAGACTAAACTAAAGGCAGGAGCACGCTAGTGTCCCAGCGTTGGTGTGATTCCCTCTCAAGACTTCTTTCCAACTGTTCCTTCCTGCAGCCACGTTATCAAATACCGTATCTGCGGTGCTTTTATGTGTCACTTCTCAGGTTGTCTCTCAAAAGTTGGATATTGTTTCCCGCCCAAGTCCGCCCAAGCTCTTCACTGTCCAAGGTTACAGCTGGACTTGTGATTGAAAATTCCTGTTATGTAATTTTGTTTACAAAATCGCTGAGCTGCCGTACCTCCTGTAATCAAAGCAAAACACGATTTTAGTGGATTATATTTGGCTTTACATGGGATGAAGTTATGACTGTAATCAAAACCACTGATCGAGGGACGCCGGGTTGCCGGGCGGCTTTAAATGTCAGAGCTTTTACACTTGATTCGTTGGCTGTTTTGTGCCGCAGACTTGGGAATGCTGTTTGATTGCGTAAGGGACTTCATTTCTTAAGCTCCTGACGTGTCGGTAAGATTTGAGTGCAAACATATTTATTTCGTAAAAATGTGTGCTCCTGTACACACAACCTTGCAGTGGTTATGCAGAACTTTTTTTTTTTTTTTTTTTTTTTTGGCTCAGCAAACAAATGCTGACTACTGGTATGGCTAGAGTTCAAGTGTGTACCAGAACGATTTAAGAAACACTGCCAGGCCAACTTGCATTTCTCAGTGAGAGTTTGAATTGCAAATCTACAGCCACAAAAGCTCTCGGGCTCTGTGCCGCTTCTCTCCACTGTTTCTCATCCACTGTTTTTCTTGCTAACTTCTGCCTCTTGCCGCCCCCCCCCCTCCACCCACCCGTCCGCCCACTTAGAGGATCAGAGGGAAAATCATGTGTGCTAGCCTTTCCTTTTTTTTTTCTTCTCCCAGGGCAGCATGGTGCTCTGGAATACAGCCAGCTGGAGAATGTAGCCTGCAGTCAAAGTGACTAATACACACCTTCCTGGGGTTGAGCTAAAATGTGTGTGTGTGTCCTTGTAATCCTGGCTGATATTGGGACACAGTTTGAAACTAGCGACTCGCTTCCAGTTATAATCGACAGTGAATTCAAATGTGCACAATTGAACCGTCAATCGATATGTTAACGTGCCTGTTCAAGTGTTTGCTTTCAAGACTGTAATTGTGTTTTCCTTCACCAGGCCAAGCCTATATATGGAGGATGGTTGCTGCTGGCACCAGAGGGGACAAATTTTGACAATCCCTTACACAGATCTCGGGTAAGTGGTTCCTTTGCTCCACTCGAAATTGGTTCTGTTCAGAACAGAGCACAGTTTTGTCTTTTTGACTCTATTTGACCCATTGTCTGTAGCTGCTGCTCAAACCAAGAGTGAGTTGAGAAGCTAGTCATTTCTTTTTAATTTAGTTTCTCATGTGACAGCTGACAAACAGGAGGTCTGGTTATTGTGGCTCCTGTAGCTGTTTCATGGATTCAGCAGCTTCCTGTGGGAGGCTTGGCCCTCTATCAGAAGAAGTCCCATTCTCCAGCAATAATGAGCCCAATATTGACTTTATTTCACGGGTCCTGCTCCCCTAACACCATGTAATGGGAGACTTGCTCTGTTGCGCCGCTTCCTTTATCAGCTCTCAGATTATACTGTGGTGGTACATCCCAAAGAGGAGTAGAGAGAATGTGGGGGAGGAGAAGGAAAAGTCCCAGTTCTCACAGCCACACTGATGGCTTCCATATGTTTTTCTTTTTTTTGGGGGGGGGGAAAAGCACCTCTGGATCCTTCAACTCAACTACTGTCAACAGACCGCCGCTGCTTTGACATAATCGCTGATGTGTTGGGCCGATTCTTACAATCAGCTTTTCCCCGCCGATGTATAATTGGTGGCCTGTAGTGCTGAGGTGAGCAGGCTGTGACCAACAAACAAACATCAGAGAAAAAAGAGCTGACTTGTTGGATGAGTCATGTTTTATGACCACTTTAGTCTGACAGGATGCTGGTTGTAAGCCACTTATCTATCACCGTAAATGGATATGACCGAAGTGTCCCCTTTAACATCAACTGTGAAGCTTATCAGCACCCTGATCGAGACCTTCCGATGCCTTTTAGGTTGCGAAGCACCTCTCAATATTTCATGGATTGTGCTCTGTTGGAATTGGAGCCCAGGATATTTAACACTGAGACAAAACGGTGCATTATGGAAGGATATGGGGAGGGGGGGCAGCAGCGCAGCAGCGCATCAAGCCAATGAGTAGAAGAGATCAGTGTGAACTGTCACCATATCATTTGCTCAAATATTGGCAGAATTAACGATGTAAAAAACTATGATAGGCTTCATCTTCCCCAGTAGGCTGAGATCCATTGACATGCGTTTTAGGCAAACACTGACGTGAAACTGTCTGGTTTCATCTTTTTAAGGTTATGTGCATTTTACGTGTATATGCTGTAAGACGGATTCATTCAGCTGTGACATTGAAAAACAGGGGTTTTACTATGTCTGTCTCTTTTTCGTCATATATTTCTTCATGAAGAAAAACGATCTTGATTTGCCGCCAGCTTGAAACCCTTTTTGAAGTTGTGATGGAGTAGAAAGTGTGCCAAGGACTGGGACGCTACTGCACGGCAGCTGTTTCCAAAAGCGTGCTAGCCCTTGTGTATTTATGGGTTGTATGTGTGTGCAGTTCAGTCTAGTGGCAAAGATTCAAGATTTTAATTGCAACATGGACTGATTCATTTATAGATCCAGTAATAAAAATCTGCCTTTATGAACCTAACATCTGTCCACACTTCTAACAGTAGCTGCTTTGTTAAGCTGTCGTAGCTAAAAGTGGCTCGTGTAAAATGTAATGCAGCTTTCAGAACCCAATCTTTTTCACATGTGGCTTCGTTCTTTACAAAATGCTGATGTGGCTCACTTCTGGCATTGTTGTGATTGTTATAGCTATGATGTCAGCAATTCAAAAATGTCTTCTTTTATGCAGAAATGGCAGAGGAGGTTCTTCATTCTTTACGAGCACGGCTTACTGCGCTATGCTCTGGACGAAATGGTGAGTAAAAACCTTCCTCCTAATGGTTTTTCCAATAGTTACCCAATAAAGGGCTTGCTCTCTTTTCAGTTCAGGCCCTGACCACTATGTGATTATCGACAGGTGTTTACTGTGGCTTGATTTACTATAATATACGTCCCACGACCAGGCAGTCGCCTCACTCTTAACATTAGCACTCTTCTCATCCGACAGACTCATTGTTGGAATGCTGTTAAGCATTCCAACTATTGTTCTTCGAATCTTTATTCCACTATTTATTCCGTCCCCCTTTTTTTGAAACTCTTCTTCTCCTTCATATTTTAAGCTACAGAAACCGTTCAACTATCAAAATGTTCAGCTCTTTCAGCAGAGGGGTGCTATATCTCTTCATATTTCTAACCTTTAAACTTTTTGAATTATTAAGCTTTCAGCAACTTTTTTTAGAATGGGTTTCTATGGAGAAGATTTTCAAATCCTCTTAAACTGCTTCAACTTTCAAATCCTTCAACTTCCTCATACTTTCAGCTACAGACACCATTTCAGAGACTGTTCAAATATCAAAATGTTCAGCTCTTTCAGGAGAGGTGTGATATGACTTTTCATATTTGTAATCTTTAAACTTTTTGAATTATTAAGCTTTTTGCAATTTGTTTTTGAATTGGATATCTATTTTCAGCAATGTTTTTGAGATTAATTTCAGTTTTCAGCATTCCAACGCATTTTCAGCAGGAAATGCTTTTCCTAGTTTGTGAATGTGTTACACACTAAGATAATTAGCGCAGCGGTGTCAAAGGGAATGGAGTGACGGCATATGGTGACAGTCATGTGACGAGCTGTGTGTGTTGGTTTCAGTGGCTAACATCCTTATTGTGCAAGAGCCTCGTGGTACCTTCCTGTTCTGAAAATAAAGAAATAAGTTAAAAAAACAACTCAATACCAGGAACACTGATGTCTTTAGTGATCTGTGTTGTTGTCAGCTGTTGGATATCTATCAGTAATTCTAATATTAAAATGTAGACTGCCTGTGTTTGTCGGTCACTTGTGTGAATACTATAGTTTGTTGGTTCTATATGCACTGCAGCATGTGGGCACGCTGAATATTGATTGACCCAAAGCAGCACTCCACAGTTGTTGTTTTTTGTTTTTTTTGTGGATGTGCTTTTGAAAAGAGGTTAAAGCAGAAGTAGTTGAAACAGCACTTGCTTTGTTGCTTCTGACCCTTTCATAGTGTATGTGGCATTCTCTGGCAGAGGAGCGATGTGCTGAGAGGCTTTATGTAACAGAAGCAGCAGGAGCTGTGATGCTGTGTCGATTGTTCTTCTTCTTTACTGTGTGCCCTTCAGGGTCATTTCTTTCCCCCTATAGAAATCCGCTACATGTTGAGTGGAAAGGCTATTTGCATCCATGTTTTTTTTTTTTTTTTCTTAACTTAAACCAAGGTGTTCCTTGTCCTAAACATGCCAAACAAAGTTTGGCCTAAATGTCAAACTCTATCCAATAAATTGCATTTTGTGTGTTTACTGGAAGAGACAAAGGAAAGAGGCGGATGTGCTCTTTCCATTCATCGTTCTCTCTCTCGATGTCACTCTTCATCTTTTCATCTCCGCTCTGAATGAAGGATCAAAAGGAGAGGAGGGGGTAGCAAGGGTCTCGAGCTGGAAAATATCAAGTGACACTAAATATAGAACCTCACTTGTCACACAAAACCCATTAGAATAATTGCTAAGTGTTGAATAATCGGCTGCACAAACTTGACTGATTTGCGATCTGGCTCTTGTTTTCTGTGGACAAAGAGGTAAAACATTTGGGTTATAGCTAGGGTTAGAATCTGATCGGCATTGTAGGATTTCATAAAATACAGTTTGATGCCGTGTTCACTTTTATAGACGGTGAAGGTAATGACGTAAAATACATATAGTGGCAAAACGTGGTCTGAATCTAAAGAAATATTAATAACACCAGAGCAGCTTGAGTGTGTGACTTGTTACTGGTGATCAAATCCAAGTAGCCCGTGTTGTTTTGCCTTTTTAGACGTAATCTCAGTTTAGCTATTATTGCAACATTGTGTTTGTTCAGTGATGCCAAAATCCAATACTTCATTGCACCATTGATGTGCAGTTGGTTATTTGCCCATACTGGATGATTTTGGTTTTGAAATTTGACACACAGCTATATATGCAGTTATATGCAGTAGTATGCATATAACATGCGGTTACAATGTTCAGTGCAAAATGTTTCTGATTGCTACGATCAACATTAAATACCAGAATGAGACTTGACACTAAGATCAGTTTAAATGCTGTATTGTTAATGACATCGGGTCAAATCTAAAGACTGCCGGCTTTCTCCAGTACAACGTTGCTCCAGACCACATCAGAGCCCCAATCTGAGAGCACTGGTTGGGGTTGTAGATGAGGAGGTGCCCCTTCCGTTTTCCTCTCGGCTTGCTTTTATGACTCTTGTGTCTTGGCTCTAACCAAACCCAGATGGAGTGCGGTTCCAACCTGCAGGATGTGGCACGGCTCTGGGGGAAAGGAATGGGTTGGCGGAGGCCTGGGAGGGATCACAGTTTTTAAAGCCATCGATTTGGCGTTGACCACCTACAGTGAACACCCAACACGACGCACCACTGCCATCATTTTATGCTCGGAGCCACTGTGGCTTTGTGGAGCCGTAAGTGAAAGTGGTAGCGTCAGTATGGGCAAGATGAAGAGGGGAAAAAGTGCTCTGATTGGAAGGATGGAGAAGGTGAATAGCCGAAAATGTTGGCCAGGATAGATCATGTGCTGCCATGCAAGGCTAATGTGTTAGTGCAGCTCTCAGCGATCGTTCTTGGCGTAGACCTCCGAAGACGAGAGTCCAAGGCTGAATTCTAGCACTTTACATTTTATTAGCTGTAAACGTGGAACTGAGATAACTGTACTCGCTGTCGCTTCAGTCTCCAGTGTTCGCCGAGTGTACAAGCTAGATTCTCCCGGAGCAAACCAACGCAATTATTTCAGGGGAGCGTTGCCAAGGCAACATGTTTTGTCCCTCTTGTCCAGCGACCGTCTACCACGGCATGTGTAACATGGGAGAGAGTTATTCTCCGTTCTGTGGAGAGCTCTGTGGCTGTCTCTGGCCCGACTGAAGGGGATACAGAACGGAACACGGTGGAAGCAAAGCATGAGTGTGTGTGGGCTGAGGTTGTCTATGTGGTGAGCAAGCCTTTCTAGGTTTAAGTGTAGAAAAACACCAGACACTGTATTATGTGCAAGGCCGTATCGGACAGAGTTGTAGTTTGTGCTGTGTGTGCGTGACTCAATGCACCTGGGCCCGACGGGGGTTTGACTGCAGAGTCTGTGTCAGGGACCAGGTGTTGCAAACTCCGCTTTAGCCGTCTCGAGTTAACACTGTTGAGAGAAAGTCGTCTTATAATCACTCAGAGGTGAGGTCAAGAAACATGAGCAACATGAACAGAGGCCGCCCAAACACGACTGTGCGAATACGCCGTTCAAGGTGTTTAAGTGATGTGAGAAACACGCCATACACACACAAAATCCATTATGGCCTCGCGGGGAGGGCAGGTAGGTGGGTGTAAAGAACTCGGCCTCAACAAAGCCACTTCAATGGCATCAGCGCCAGTTCAAATGATCAACACCCACACTCTAATAACGGCTTTACTAATGTGGTCCTAAATATCCCACGTGACACCCAGCTGCCACTGACCTCGCGTTGACCTAATTGTAACCTTTTCGGGCTGACACACTCGCACACCCCCCTCATCATATGATCTGGGATGAAATAGTTCTCTTTTGCAATGTCTCAATCTCTGTTGTGGTCTCTGAGCTCACACTGAATTGCAGCCTCAGTTTTTTTTTTTCATTTTGCACTGAAACTATTTTGTGACCATGTACAATATTTCCTCACTTTATTTGGAGGCCATTGGAGAAGACGCTGCGCCTTGTGTTCTGATACTTGTCAATTTATCCCCGATTGAACATGCACAGTACACCTGCAAATACGATGAGTCGACCTATTGAGTTGCACTGCACTTTGCTTTTAGAATGCATTGACTGCAGTTGTGCATCCCTCGTTGTTCCAAGGAGAACATGATGTTCTGATGACATTTCAGCTGTTGAAGTCATTCTCGTTTCATCTTAACTCGATTCATTTCCGGTGTTTACTGGATTTGTAAGAGCGGACCCCTGCCCCACAGCACAGTCCAAGAACTGAGAGAGTTTCGACGAACTTCCCTCCGTTTCCCACACATATTTGTGCGTTCTTTTAACCTGAGGCACACTATTCTGTTGCCTCTCTCCTGCATCTTTCAGACCCGAGCACATACGACCACTGAGCGAGGTTTACCCTCAAACTTGTAAGAGATTTTGACGTGCTGAAACATGCTTAAACTGGGCTATTTTTAACCAATTTTGAGGAGCTTTTGTTGGTTTGGGTATGACGATAGCTTTCTAGGGAATGGATGAGTGGGCAGGGCCTCTGTGCTGTGTTGTTGCCTTCAGGCACACTATGCAGGGAATAAGTGGAGGCTGACCAACCCGTGCCATCAAATTAGGGATACTTATAGCGGAGCTCCAGTCTTCCACTCGCAGCAAGGCATGGGAAACAGAGTGGGGAGGGAAGCTAAGGCTGCCTGCAGTACACACGTTTGTGTTACAGTACAAGATGGATAGATGGCTGCTTTAGGATTGAAAGGCGGATTGGAGAGAGAAGCAGACGATTCAGAGGGAAAAGGGTAAATGCGATGTCGGCCGCAGCTCGTGTTGATAAGACGGTGTAATCCCTCCATATTGGATCGTTGTGGTTTGTTTACAGAGTGTGGGTCCTGGGCGAGGTGTGTGTGTTGGTTTTGTAGAGATATGCTGCGTGAGAGTCTTCTTTAACCCCTGCCCTTCCTTCCCCATGGTTCCAGTAGGAACTGATCTGCTGGAATGTAAACAGCCACGGATTACAGTGGGGTCACTGTTCCCATCGCACAAAGCCACAAAACCATGGGAACAACCATTCATACAGCTTGTAATCATCAGGGTCTCCAACACTGTAACGGCCACTCGACCCCCGCATCCAAAAAAAAACTGTCGCCCAGTTTACTATATTTATAGAGGGACATTCCCTTGTTTTTGCTTTCATATACAGAGATGGGGAATGTTTTATCCCAGGACTTCCCGAGCTGTGGGCTGGGGGAGGCTGACCACAATGAGGCTGCAACGCACAGGAAGTTATTCTCCCCAGTTTTGTTTTTCAGCCACTGTGCCGGTATCACGACCAACCAGCAAGAGTTGAATGTGCATCAACAGAGTCGATATCTGAGCGTCATCGTTGAATATCTTTTCTTGTCAAATGTAATTAACACCGATGTTCTCACGAGTTTATCAACCAGTGGGAGAATATCCATAACATGGCTTCCCTAATGTCTTCTCTGGTGCTGACCGGCAAATCGTATTTTAATCGTCAGAACGATATGTGACGCAGAAGATGGCCTGAAACACGATGAATAAGCAAATAACCGAAACCCTGTATTTAACCGGCCCTGGGGCTAAAGACCGTAGTACTTATCATCACGCTGCAGCCCCTGCTCTGTGTTGGGGCTGGGGAGGTGCTTTACACACACACACACACACACACACATACACACCCAAGTCAGTGAGCAGCAGATCATAGAGGCTGCAGTGGAGATAGTGAAGTGAAGCAGGTCAATTCAAGATGAACTGTGATTGCAATAAAACCTTCACAAGTGAAAGTCAATCATTGATAAATACACCTGTATTTAGTGTACGTCACCGGGGATTTTATTGTGAAAGGTGGACTGGATGGAGTGAAGCGGTGACGCGCTGTTGTTGACAAAGTTGGCGTAATGAAGGTGTTGCCGTCTTGGTGCGGACTCGTGAACCTCGTGTTATCACAGGGACGTCTGAGGACAGCATGAATCACTTCTCATGACTCATGTCTGCGTTCTATATTCTTTATAAACGTCACTCAGGAATATCAATTAGTCTATTGGCATTTTAGATTGGTTTAAAGTGAGATATTATAGAGTTGATATAGTGACTTTGCTTTTATTACTGTTGCTGCTGTAGCAACATTTAGTCGTTTTTAAAATATAGAATTCTAAGAAGCAGGCCTACATAGGGTCTAATATGCACATTTCAATATTTGTTTATTTATAGCAAGGCATATCTATATCGTCATGTTGAACGATGTTATCGCAGATTTTCCTCGCATCGTACAGGCCTAGTTTTGTCGACCCCCCCCCCCCCCCCCCCCCCCCCCCCCCAAACCAAGCACCATGTATTTAAGCCACAGTCTCCCCGTCAGATCCAAGGCGAGAAGTCTACCGTACTCTGTTCTCATGAGAGCCGATTGACCCGACACGGACACAACACACTGCAGCTTCTACAGACATCAGGCCAGAAGCCATTTGGTAGTCTGTGATGCATCGTACAGCGCTGCTTAAGCAGAGGGGCTTTGCTGTCCTCCAAGTGACCCAACATGCAGCTCCCCTTTCCAACTGAGTGCGTTGCTTTCTGAAGAGACGCGGCTTCACCATTACCAGGAGAGTATGATTAAGCTGAAGACAATGAAAGGGCTCGGTTGCATTTTCACTTGATCTACGACCAATCGGGCTCTCTGTCGGGCCTTTTCCTTCAGGACTTTCCAGTGCCTTGTCTGTGCTCTTCACTTTTTGCCTTGGCTTTAGCACTACACCATTCCGGATGTGGCCAAGATAAAAAAAAATCTTATCGCCTGAACTTCACTGTTTGAACACTTCAACTCTTTACAGTCACCCTGTCTGGCTCAGGACAAAGTCTGGTCTCTAAACGCTCCTGTTTAAACGCCTGAGTTTGGCCTGGTGTTGGCCACTAATCTACATGGCACTACTTACTTTTATTGTCTTTTATCTTTATTAATAGTGTCATTTAAAGCTATTTGTTTTATTAGTGTTCAGACACACATGGAGAGCTGCCCTGGAATAAGACCTCAGCTGATTTGAAACTAAAGTTAATTATGGTTTTGGTCTTGTTCTAATGTTTCATGCTTTCCAACTGACCTCCCCCTTACCCACTCCCATTCTACATTTATTGTGTGTGTGTGTGTGTGTGTGTGTGTGTGTGTGTGTGTGTGTGTGTGTGTGTGTGTGCGTGCGTGTTCCACAGCCAAAATATCTAATGAGTCTAAAAATAATGGCTTCAAATGACTTATTAGATTCAAATTAGTCAATAAAACAACGATGTTCTCCAGTATTCTCTCTCAAACACACAGAAAAGGGGGACAAGCTGCCCCTCTCTGATTGGATGAGCAGAAAGTGCTCATGGGACTGAATGTATTGACCTGGAAATGCATAGACAAATTGGTACAAGTCGGACCATATCAATTCATTTTATTCGTCATTATATTTTATTGTAAGGTTCTTTAAGCTCTAACTAATGTAGTCTGGGAGCAAGTGGCGACAGTCCTTGTGTTCAACCCAGTGGTCTATTATTATATTGGTGCTCACTGGTGCGTGAGCCTGTGGAGAGGATCATTTAACACGGGGCACTAGGTCTATCAGCACCAGAGTGACATCGTATTATATTGCTCATGGCAAATGGTTTCTCATAAAGTATCAGTCTATTGATGTAGGATTCCAGTTGATTCCAGTTCCAGTCTCTTTTAACTTTTTCTTGTGGAAAACGATTGCCATGTTGGGTTGAGCACAAGGCTAGTTGGCGGTCCATGGTGAGAGAACCTTAAAAAGGCTCTTCTTTTTTTTTCAGGATGTCTTTTTACCGTCCTCCCTGTACCCTCCTTCATTTTCTTGTTCTTTTTAATGATTTCCAGCTATTCATTATCCAGAGACAGGTTGGCTCCAGGAGGCTTTGGCTAAACCAGTGTCCACTCCACTTGCTCGCTCCCCACTTTTACTTTTACTTTCCCATTACTCGGTGCGATTCACCGTTCCTTCCTTTCGCCTCCTCTCGTTCTCTTATTATGTCACTCTCTTGCATCTCTGTCTTTCATTCCAGTTCTCTCCGGCCAGTAAATCATTTGTGTTGGAGAGAGCAGCCAGCTGTATTGTGTAACTTCTCTCTCCCAAACCCTCCCTTCTCTACGAAGCCAAACATGGCCGTCCTGACTGACTGCTCGCTCAGTTTGTTCTAAACACTAGAGCAGGACACTGACAAAAGGTTTCGTTTAAAGCATCAGGCTGAGAGGTTAGCCGGCCCTGAGACGGGCTCTAATAAAACAGTCGGGTAGGTAGGTGGGCATCTCGGTTGGATGAAGTCCAGTTGTAACCTGGCCCCAGACCAAGTGTGTGTGATACTGCTGCCTTGTGATGGCTTGCGGTAGCCACAGCTGCAGTTGAATGTCTTTCCGAGTCGCAACAGGTGCAGGTGAATTGGATGACCTTTCACCTCAGCTTGGCGACTCGCTAATCCAACCACCTGTTCAAGTCGGAGCTTTGCAGACTCTTTATTTTAGACGGAAAGAAAGTGCAACCTTGGACTTGGGTTTGGTATAGTTCTGCATCTGATGATTATTTTGTACTGTTAATGTAATGATTATATTGATGAATTGCTGTAGCCCTAGTCTGTTGATCAGTCATTTGAATACAATAGCAAGGGTATAGACGTATGTAGATGGAAATATTTAATATGCAGGTGAAAATATCTCCGGAGTAGAAGAAGCTCTTACTTCTGGGCCTTATTATTTCATCTTTAGGTCTTGCTTGTAAAATCCCCATACCCTGCAACGTAAGTATGTTGGCTTATTAATAATTGTTGTCGGGTGACCCTGTCGCTCTTTAATAACTCACTCCGGCTTCCTCAGGATCGGGCCCAAAATGCAGATTTCCAGCTGCCATGGACTGGCCTACCTCCAGCCTCAGCACCTAATCAGCTTAGTGCTCTCTCCTCTGCGCTTTCTCTCAAGAGAAAGAATCAAAAGATGCCCCCTCTATATAAATACACTCCAGCACTTTCAAATATTAACTACTTAATTAGTAAAAACACTGTAAATTAAAAAGAATACTGCAATAAAGTACTGATGATTATTATAAAAACACAAATATGAAATTGGCGACTTGTTGCAATCTTGTTTTTCTTCATCAACTTTGAGCTGTTCTGGCAACATATTGTGTTCAAATAATACATAGACATTGTTGACAAGCTTATTATCAGAAACATGCAAAAAATATTAAGATGCCCAAACTAGAATACAAACTGTAAATCTTTTGTTGTGTCTGATGGTTTGTATTCTAAATCTCTCCACGGACGTCATTAAACCTCAACATACTGTCTGGTTTAACCATAAATGTGTCAATTACATACAGTATTATATGTAGGAACAGTTCTTATTTTTACTGTTTGTGTTGAGATATAATGCATTCAAGTAGTTTGGTTTCCGATTAAACGCTTTCCCTGCTGTCAGCGCTGTTTTGGGCAGGTTAACTGCTAACCAACGGGCTTCTCTTCAGCCCTGTGGAAAAACTGCTAGCTCCAAAACCGAGGTATTAGCTGACTGAATTCCCAAAGGAACATTTTCCAATATGCCCCCCCCCCCCCCCCCCCCCCATTTTCCCTTCCCTTCTGCCCGATGGGCTAATTTGCGTTGACTTAGGCTTTGGCAGATTTGCAGTCATTATCAAAGAGGTAGTGGAAGCCTGACTGCACTCTTATTGTGCTAGAGTGGAACATATTCATGTGCCTCTTGTATCTTGATCAGAATAGTGTTCATTGGGACCAATGCGACTTTACAATTGCAACCGCATATGATGGGTGTCTGTTCACCTCGGCCTACTGTCCAAAGTGCTGCGTCAGAGCACCGTGTGGGACGCTGCAGTAATCCAGACTCTGCTGTTTTTTGGGGCACACTGTGATCTTGGAACGACTGCTTTTTGCAGCGGAGACAAAAAGCTGATCCTAGAGCTGCGACTCTAGGATTTACTTGAAGAGCAGCACCAGTTAATAGTGGTGTTGTAAATATCAAACAGTCCAATTATCCAGTTGTACCGATTATTGTTCTTGGAGGAGTGGAAGTTGCAGTGAGTTTATATTGGTGAGTGGTGTTAATGGATTGTGGTATGTGTTTAATTTTGGGCCTAATTGTGTGTCGTGCACATGCATAAGCCACACTTTACTGCCTCCATGGTCCACTGATATTACTGCGATATTTGACAAAACTAAAATGTTTCACAATATGACATTTAGAGATGGCAATTTTCTACAAATGTCCTCACGCTTGAGAAAACTGATTTTAGAACAGGCAGTTTGAATCGATCATTTCACGCCTATGACAGACAGACCGTGTAGCCACTATGTAATCATTTGCTTCAAAGCCTGGCACTCTTCCAACCCTCTTGTGGCTTGCTGTCATGTCGTATCATGACTAAAAGTAACTTTTTCGTACATATTAAAATAGCTTTTGAAAATTAAAAACATACATTTCAGTTCATCAAATTGATTTCCTATCTCGCTCAGCCGTAGTTAGCACTGACTAAAGTGGAGAGTAAAAACTAGAGCCAAGTAGACATAACGGAGGTCGGAGAAAGAAGTTTACACATTCAAACAGTCTTCAATATGAGGCATAAGTGCAGAGCAGCAAGAAGCACCTTGACGAATGTTGGATGGAGTTGGATAGCAAAGAAAGGAAAAAGTTACCCATCTGGAAAACCACACATACTCAACAGCCGACGCAACATGACACAACTCGATCGGAGCACCTGTTTCTGCAGCCGCCCGTCTGCTCTGTCACCACCTAGACACAGACTGGCTGATTCCTCACAATCAGTCTGTGTGTTTTTAGTATTATTCATTTGTTAAAATGATATACGTTACATAAACACAATTGACAGCGCTTCAATTACGATTCTGTATGTATGTATAGTAGAAAAAGGGAAATAATGTACTATAGATAAATAGTTATATTTTGCACCCACTCATGCATTTAATTATTCTGGGCTTGCCACCACTGCTGGTTGCCAAAGCTCTGGTTCATGTAGCTCAAGTACAGTTGCATCTGATTGACCGATCCTAGCCGCTTCTTTGAAAAGAATCCTGCAGTATTTGCCGGAGTAAATGGTTCTCCGTCCTCCAACTCTCCCTCCTCCTCCTCCTCCTCCTCCTCCTCCTCCTCCTCCTCCTCCTCCTCCTCCTCCTCCTCTGCATTTGTCGACTGCTGGCCCTCTAACGCAGCATTAAACCACCCACTCCCTCTCACCGTTCTCCATAAGAGATGCAGCGCTGCGAACCACCCACAGTCCTCTCTGAAATACCTGCTTACAAATATGTGTGAAATGCGTGGCGTTTGGACTTTTTCCCCTCCGAATATTGTCTCGACACAATCGGCCCTCGCTGCGGTGCAGATGCCTGTTCCGTAGCATTCATTTGAACGTCTTGAAAGCATACCAGTGGCGTGAGGTGTGTCTGGGAATGCCTGGAGGACTGTTGGCCCTGTAACAGAGATGTCAGATATCCACCATATGGTTTAGTCAGATTTTATAGAGCTATATGTTTATCTAAAGTACAGGCGCTGGTTAGGGCCGGTATTATAAGTGAGGCTATAAGGTAAATACCACATGGGATTGTACTGGCTGGATATTGGGGTGTAATTATGGGGTAGTGAGGACTCTGGAACGGTGATGATTGTAATCTTGTCCATGACCAATCTGTCAGCTCTAGTTCCTGGCCTGATTGCAATGTATATCTGTGTTTGTATAATTATTGTGGACTTGGGGAAGGAGAGCGAGAGAGAGAAGGGTTTGATATTCCTCTTTAGCCAGACTGAAGGTGACTCCATCCGTCTGGCACCTGAGGACATTTCCCCTGCAGCTGGCTTTCTGGGGCATGCTCACTGGTATCAAAAATGTGTGTTTACCTCTGTTGCCTGATGTTGCTATGGAAAGATTCATTGCATAATTGCTGTTATCGGTAATGAGCAGAGGATGTTGGACCCCGAAGAGACCTGATTCCAGGCCATGTCCGTGAGTCAGGATGAAGCGGTGCCAGTTCATCGGCTTTCCTTTTGGTTTCCATGTCTTCAGTGATCAAAGTCAAAATGCCTTTGGATGCGGCGTGACGAATCTGAGGATCCTGCCGGTACACGTCCAAAGAAGAGTAATGTAACTTAATGAGCGAAGTCGTAGCTTTTGAATTTGTCAGAACCAACGTTGGCAGACAAACTGGCACCTAATACCAAATAACAGATGTTTCTGATCAACTTACAGGTGTTTATAACTACCTTGGACATTGAGCAATACACAGTGTATTTGGATACTGATACGATATTAATGAGAAAATGAGACGGGGGGGGGGGGGGAAGATGAGATATTTGACTCGGCTCACATGATTAAATGCCATTTCATTCCCTCATGCTCCTCTTAACTGAGTCAGTTTAGCTGCACTTTTACTTTCCATGACTAGAAATGAGTCTGTCAAACCCAAAAATGTTGATGGCAGAGGAAGAGAATTTGCTTCCCAACCAAAATTGAGGGTAGATCATCAGCCAGCTGCCAAAAGAAGCAAATATTTCTCCCGCTGTGTCATAAGGGAGAATGGGATGTTTGGCTAAGCTGCGGAATGGCTAAGAGTGGAGGAAGCCAGGAGCGCTAAGGCATGCTAATCACCATCTTCTAAACAGAGAGTTGGTTCCTAATGAACACTGTTGTAATGATACACACCATCTGGACAGAGATCACAAGACATGAATACTATGCAGTGGATCAGTTGCAGTTGCTGAGTGGGTAAACTGGGAATAGTGTCTCCGTTCACTTGCATTGCCTTGAAAAAGAGATTTAATTTTTTTTTATTTGACCACTTAAAAAAATATGAATTATGCTTTTAGATGTGAAGCAAGTTTTCTAATTAATAAATGAAATACTCGTATGTAGATGATTCAAAAAAGAATATTTTGATTTGATGTTTGCACAGTTCTGGTGAAGACTAGTACTGTGTGATAGCTAAATAAGCCAATTTGGCTGCTGCTTTCATTTAGTCTATTAATGTGTGTGTATATGTATATATATATATCCCTATAAATATTGGTGCTGATGCAAAATGTCTTCCTGCCCCTCCACTCATCAATGACTGGCCCAGAGAAACCAAATCTCTGTCTGATTTGTCTCCCCTCGAGACTCCGTGTCTCCCATGCAGACAGTATTCATATTATTGTCTGAACAACTTCAGAGACTAGAATAAGTTTATGCTGGTTTCATAATTGCCATGCTCCGATCACAAAAGGACATTTGTTTGGGCCTCTTGTCTCTCGGTCATTTCCTTGTTGGGAGTTAACGGGAGGAGTGGCTCTGTGGACTGACAATCCCACATTGTGTGAACTGCTGCAGCCTCACAAAGGGCCCATTGTGGAGGGCGGTGGCCCGGCAAGAGGGGACCGGGTCTAGGCTAGGTGACGGAGAGGTGTGGGGTTCCAGGGGCCTGGGTCCGGGGGCTCGGGCCGTGGTGGCTGGCCCAAAGTATTGGTGCTTGGCTGACACTGTGTTTGGGGCGGGGAGGCTGCACACGTGTGAGAAGAGTCCCGTGCTGCTTTTATACATACTGTACTCCGACAAAAGCACCCACTTTCTGTAAGCTCTCGAATCTCACTCGCAGGTGAGCAGCTTTGTGAAAATAGGTTTTTAATCAGAGCTGTCAAGCTCTGATTTATTGTCAGTGTCCTAGAGAATCTGATGCTGAGATTGTAAAACTGGGGCCTTAAGCTGCTTGTACAACTGTTCCCAGAATTTGAAATATTTTGCCGTTTATCCTCCTCTGACTCCAGCTCAAGGACAAGCCCCCCATGTGTGGTGTACTCTAGATTTGTTTACTCAGACAGATGGCCGAGCAGTTCAAAGTCAGAGTACACCGAACCCTTCTTTTTCTGCTGCACTGCTGTTCTCCTTGACCACCAGTTTGAGACTTAATCTCCACTTTCTCACCCAAACCTCCTTCCTCTCCCCATGTCTGAGAGTGACAGGGCTCTCAGGTCAAGCTGTCGCCAGTCTCTCTGTCCAGTCTGAAGCAGGCCTAGGCCCTCGCCCAGCTGTCCCAACGTCTATTTGTCCGTCCGTCTGTCAAGCCCGGCTGTTGCCCTGGCCTCTCACCTTAGTGTCAAGAGCCCTCTGTGATTTAACAGCCATGGCAAAAGAAAAAAAAACCTTTACTTGCTGCCTCCGATTTTTCTCTTACTTAGTTCAACCAAACTATGTTCCAATTTGTTGTGCCAGATTTTGACTGTGCTGTCTGCTACAATATAGACGGTGGCGAGAGAGTCAAGAATGAAAGTGACGTTTAACAGCAATGAAGTAAACAGGGCCTCTCATCTACCCTCTGGGTTGGATTACCACCACAACCCTTTGACTGTTGACTTCTCTGTCCACATTAGAGGCTTCCAGTTGCTGACAGGCTATGGTTATGCTGCACAAATTGGGTCCTTGAGATAGATTTATTAAGGCAATAAACATGAACGGGATGCCTTTTTAATTAGGTTTCCATCGCTATCTCCTAATATATTCTGATTTGCAGAGGGCTGTAATTCATCCTCTGTGGCTACTTGGTGCTGGAAACCACTGTGGGCATTTTTGGTGTCTGTAATTCTGCATGTATGTTTAGTGCAGTGAAGGTAGGGCCCAAGAGCAGTTCAAACAGCCACCCATGCCCAGTGTGCTTAGTCACGCAGGACTCATTTACTTTACATTGAACAAATATAAATCCCTCGGTTAACTAGTCTCCCGTTGCTCGCGCCAGTCATTTGGAGGTCAGACGAAACAGAAGTCGGTTTTCTGATCTGGTGATATTCGTGATATGTGTGCAAACATCTACTTTCTGTAAGTACTGTCAATTTTAAGAATGCATCTGCACAAGTAGAAAAGCATAATTTACAAAAAACGGCATGACTAGGCATAACCGGTTAGTTCAGAGTGATGCATTGCAATGGCTTATGAATAGATTATTTTATCTGTTCCAAGTTGAGCTCGCGCGCCTCCGTTCATTGTAAATGAGGCGTGCCGACATACAAAGCCACTGCATGCTTACATAAACCTGGATGTGCAAACCTTGGGTCGCTGTACACAAAGTGGTGTTATTGTGGAAGCCTTGTGGTCGGGTTATTTATAACTGACAGATGGCATCCATGTCAGTGTGCATAGTTGGGTTTCGGCATCAGGCAGATTAAACTCCAAACCGCTCAGTGAACCCGTGAACTGTCCCTGTTCTTCAGTCCTTTTTCAACGGTCCTTTCAGGCTCTTTCTATTGACACTGTATACAACGTGTCTGACTGTGTAAATTTGGGATGAACCACCGACAGGCTATATTCACATTGGAACAGATGCAATATGAACAATCTTGAAGTAAAACACTCCGGTTCATTTGATGAATAATGTCAATTAATATGATTTCATGTCTTTTTTTTTTTTTGTATGCACCTGATTCTAGATGGCAACTCTTTCTAGCTCGATCAGATTTCTTTGAACAGCTACTGCATCGTTATTACCGTGGTGATTCTGGACTTAAGCCTAGACTGAGTGACGACTGTTAACGATAATGTCACGCCGAGGCCATTAATGTTGTGAACGACTACCTAATTTCCCTGTCTGAAATCCCAGAGATTATTGCCAGAGCGATACTTTCCTTTTACAAATGGAGCTAGTGCAGTAAAAAAAAAAAAAAGAAACTGCATTTATGATGCAATTACGTAATTATCCTCTTTTTAAATGCTGCGTTCCATCTCGCAAGAAACAAAAATATCACATGGAACCCGAACAAGAACATTTTCTTGTGCACAGACTGTGATTATATCAGTGTGTGCGGTTTGCCAAGCTTGGCAGGAAAAGTCATTGCTGGGGCGGATCGTGTGAGAAGACGGGACCATGTGGGATACGTGGGCTCGTCTGTTAACTTCACCGCGTAACGCTCTTATCTGTGTGTCTCTGTTGTGTCCTGCAGCCCAGCACTCTACCTCAGGGTACGATCAATATGAACCAGTGCTCCGACGTCATCGACGGAGAGTCCAGGACGGGTCAGAAGAACTCTCTTTGCATCCTGACCCCCGACAAAGAGCACTTCATACGGGCTGAGTGTAAAGAAATTATCAACGGGTAAGACGTAATAACCAGGAATGTGATCCGCTAATGTACGAATTACAAATCTGCTATTATATCTTCATATCGATATGATGTAGCATGATTGCCTCGGATGGGCAATATGGTTTTTGTTGCTCTCTTTATTGGTTTTAATGAATAGGGATGACAGAGACAAGGGAGAATAGTTGTGAGCAGCTGCTTTTGCTGCCAAAACCGCTCTGCCCTCTGCTGTTTCCTTTGGGTTGTGCTTCTTTCAGAGCCTCGCAATCCCCACTGCAGTGACAGTGCACATTCTTGGACGGTTCCCTCTCCCTCTCTTGGCTTCTACCTGTGTTCACAACCCCCCCCCCCCCCCCCATACGCCTGCACACCGATCACAACACACTGACACAGTACAGAAACATATGGAGTTAGATTTTTAGTCATTTCCAAGTCTGGAGAAATGTAAAATATGTGTGTTCGCTTATCCTGTTGTCTGAGATATGAAATTCCGAATTTCAAAATATAAATTGATCATACAAGCGGGTGTTTTTTTCATGGTATTTGGAGCGGACAGCCAGCCAAAGCAGCCCAAATGTTTGTCAGTGTATGACAAACATTTGACCAGAAGGAGCTTCATGTCTTCGACGGCAAGGCTGGCGTGCAACTGAACACACACACTCCTACGCAGAGCTGCCTTTGCGCCTGTACGTCACAGCCTGCATAAACAGCTCTGCCCCAAGTGCAAGATGTTTGACGGTGAAATGTCGTCCAACTGTCTGTACTCTGGACTCAATGGCCACAATGGGTAACTGCACTGACGGCTGGGTTGACAGTCCCAGATATAAAGCCTGGTTGGTGGATTCCAAAAGGGAAAAGAAAGCTTGATATGCAAAGTTTGTGTTCGACGTCTCCAACATGGGGGTAGCTGCAACTGTAGGCCATATAAAAGGCCAAAAGCATGGCACCAATCGTTTATTTACACAATAAACATCCAGCCATTTGTGCTCGGATGTCAAATATGGTCTGAAAGATCTGCCAAGAAATTTGAGTCTTTTGAAATGGATGACATGGAGGAACCCGTCTCATGTCCCTCTCCCACGCTGCTGCACATGTAGTGTGTTTCTGCACTGCACTCTCCCTCCCCGACTGTAGAACGGATATTGTGGCTATTCTTAGGGAACTGTGACTCACAACACCTACTCTCCGTTATGCTACCTGCTCGATCGCTGCACACCTCCCACTCTCCCGCCATCTGGCTCCCATGTGCAGGTTGTGGGCCACCACGCCGTCGTATTAGCCCTCGCAAATGTTGCCAATAACTGACAGTGTTGTAACAAAATGTATTATTTTTGATGTCTTTCCTGGTTATGTTAATCTTTTATTAATTATGCTACAGTATAATAACGGGGCTGTGTGGACACTCATTCATTTATTGTGGCAATCCACAACAAAGGTTTTTAACTCTTTACAAAATGGGCGTCGGAGAACAATATTTGACAATGCACGAGTGTTGTGTTCCACAGTCACTGACTTGATTACTCTTATTTTAAAAGAGCCAGTGGTTTCTGCATTGCATGAAGTTCTATATTTAAGAAAATGACATGAACATATGTGGTAATCATGACGGCCATTTTCAGATTATATTAGTTAGTCTTGAGATCAATCAGTCCAGATGTGTTTTAGTTATATTTTGTCCACTTAATCATTCTTATTTTTAGTCAAACTTTAGTTTTTAGTCGACTAAGACTTTGGATACTTTGTCTTAAACCGTGAACGTTTTAGTCTAGTTTTAGTTATGACCAAGACTGTGCATTTTTCTGGGCTAGGATGAATCCAGATGATTTTAATTGAAGATGCACGTGCATCATACATATTACCTCGTGTGGAAGTAGAATGGTGGCGCTACAGCAGAGTAAGATGGCACAGAGGCAATACAAAGCTGAAATTTGTGCTGTGTCGTAAATAATGTATTCATGCTTTTTAAGCACAACACTTAACTAAATCCACATTGGCTAATTTCATAATCGTATCCTTGTGAATTGCATTTTTAGTAAGAGCACACACACACGGAGCGAAAAAGCAAACGTTAATGATCAAAGATAATTAAATGTGACCGTACCAGGCTTTAAAATGCTTTGTGTTGCCACCTAGGGGATTAGTCTTTCGCTGCACTAGCTCACTGTTGAGAGTATCGAGGGTGTTAAAGTTATGGTACATTGTATCTTTCTGTATCGGTTTGTGGTGTTGGGTCATGCACATGCTTTACCTGATAAGTGTAATGACTCATGTTTTGCTACAGAGGACTTTGTCCTTCATATATTGATCCCCCACAGGTCCAGGGTATTTACAATCTGCATGTAGTTTCCCAAGAACAGCTCTTTGACTGTCTCACTACTCGTAGGTGGCAGGAGGCTCTGACTGTTTACCCCAGGACCAACAAGCAGAACCAGAAGAAGAAACGCAAGGTCGATCCTCCCACTCAGCAGGTAATGCACCGATTCACACACTCCACAGCAAAGTGCTTTTACTCTGCTCATTCTGATGAAGGTGCGAGGAGTAAGCAACCAAATTCAGGTGTGAAATTTCTGCGTTGGATTTCTTGTTTCCGTTTTGTATCGATGGGCTCCTGAATGCAGCGTAATCCCGGCAAACGTCAACCAGAGGACACCCGTGCACACGTAAAGCAGAGAATAAGGATGCGGTTACAACTTTAGTGAGAATACAGATGAGCAGTATTTTGTGATTATTAGGTTTAGGTGATTCAAAGAATATTGTTACCTAGTGCAGCAACAATTCTGATGCGTATTTAGTTTGGTGCATCTGTGCTTGTTTGACATCGTCTGCGTTATAACTGAAGTATATCCAAACGACAGATGTTGAGTGTCTCCTAGTGTGATTTCAGGCAAACCTTTAAGATGGATATGACTTCATATCGACACTGTTTGAGATAGGTTGATCCCCCCCCCCCCCCATGTGGCAATTGTTCCATTGCTACAGCAAAGAAAGAACATGCATATATTATTAGGACAACATGTGCTGTGGAAGTATGCAGTATGGAGGCTTTTCATTCCACTCAAACTACACCAGCTGTTTTCACCCGAGAGAGAGAGAGAGAGAGAGATCTATGGTGTTTTTCTGCCAGCAACATGATGAACGGTTCATGCTATCCATATTTCCATTCTTGAGTCACATGATGCGTCGGTCTCGGTGGTCGAATAGACTGCATTCCACATACTCCTAAATGTATTTATACGTCGAGATACACTTGGATCATTTGCAGTTGCCAATGGTAAAGAGTGTGAATAACAGGTTTACACATTGTAATATATATATGTTTCTGCAAGAAATACTTGTAGTAACTGGTCACCTACTTCAGATACATGCACAGTTTTACCTGGTGTGAAGGCTGCGAACAAACGTGGGCTGTCAGAATATTCCTGATGTCATTATCGATAAAATAACTTTCAGCAATGGGACTATGATCCTCTCACTTACGCGTTTGGTGCAGTCTGTTTCACTGTCATGTCCAGTAGAGGCTGTCCTACCTGCCAGACTTGTTGCCTGTTCAGTCACTGATCTTGTGCGCCTGGTTAAAACAGATTGCTTTCTAAGTTGACGCTTGCCGTCAAAGATTCAGGACTTGAAGTTGACGTCTGTAAAAGTATCCTTACCAACCGATCCGAGTCATCGTCCTAAACCCGAAAAACGGAAACATTACAATGTTTTATTAACGTCACCCATGTGCCCTGTGAAAGCACGCGAGTGCAGCACAGTGACCATAGGGAATACAAATGCACTTTTCATGACCCTTCAGTCAGATTTCTCCTTTGGTAATTAGACATAAAATAACAGGACTATTATTACCATAATATTTGTTTCAATAATGAGATGAAATATCGTACGGCCCACCCACCGTGGGATACAGCTTTCCCCATTTTCTAACCCCATTTTGACGAGAGGCCAAATTTGTGGCGAGTGCACACAAAATCCCCTCTGAAGTTCGTTGTCTGGTTTCTCTAATGACGGCGCCCTGAATCCGACTGTGACCGTGCCAGGCTGACACTAACAAGGCTCATTTGCAGCGGTGACACGGTCATGACTGTTTACTTTCCTGTGTGTATAAGAGTGCAACTCCTACAAATTATATTTGATCACAAAAGGTTCCTGGTATCTGCTTTAAACAACAATATAGATCAGAACAGGAATACATTGTTTTCTTGCATGTATGTGAAATAAGAGTGGAGGCTAAGCAACATACCTTTGGCTAATGCGTGAGGGTGATTAAGCTTTCGCTGCTCGGCTCATGTCAGTTTCTATTATTGTCTCGTTTAGTTGTTCTGGGATGGAAATGGCTCACATCTCCACCTCCCACAGTTCTCCCTCTTTGACTGAAGTTGCTGGAGACGCATGCTCGGAAGCTGTTGTAAACGCTTGAGCACTGTCACGTGTTTGTCTTCTGGGCGGTGCCCCTACATTGAAGCGCCTGACCTCGAGTACAAAACATATGACGGGAAACTTATTTCTGTGTCATTTTGTAACTGAACCGGAGTTTTGACTTTCAGATCCTTGTGTTTGCTCATCAGCAACAAAAGGCGTTTAATCATGCTTTATGCCATAAATATGCATGAATTTGGCCTAAATAGGAACTAAACTAAAACCCATAGTTCAACTAGTACAGAAACTGTAAATCATTGAGACAGATGGGCTTACCTGTATTGATTATAAATCAGCACTACATAGCAGGCATTAACATCAAAGGCTTTTTGTGATTGGCAGGGTGGAGAAACTGCAAGCCAGTGTTTTTCCACTGCAGACATGAACGGACACCCAGTGAGTTCAGCTTGGCCAAACCTTGTATCCTGTTTCACCCTTAGTGGCTTTGAAATTCCCGAATAAATTATTTTTTTGTGATAATCCGGATCGATCCAGGTGAAGGGTGATTAAAAAGAACATGCTTCTTGCTTCTCTACTCTGATATGAGTGATTCTTGGCTTTGTGGTGATTTAAAGTAGGCGGTTTCTTTGCTTTGGAAATCTTTCTCCTCTGGTGAACTCAAATGCTGATGACCGACCAATATGTACTGAGGACAATGTACGTTTACTTTAGTTTGCTCTTTGTATGTATTACTCGGATGAAGAGGACGTCTATGATTTTCATCAAGGGCTGTACTGAATAGTTCAAAGCTTCAAATCCATCCATCATAATTTTGGCAGTCAAATTCTAAATCAACATTCGAGCGTCTATTCATTTTGTTTAAACCTGGTATTTCTGCACAGTTGCAGATGAAGGTCAGGCAACACTATTATTTGTAGAAATAGATTCCTGTGGTTGCTGAGTAGGACTGTTTCCACTGCGATTCAAAGATTTTCAATAACTCCAGAGCATTGGAAGGCCCAAAAGTCAACACTTATTGGGAAAGTTGGATGCTATAATTTCTATTCTGCTTCAATCCATATTTGTTGCCGTTTAGCCTTTCAAAAACGTCTTCACTGCCGCCAAAAAGGGAGGCACTCACCGAGTTATACTTATTAAAGTTGATTTAATTAAAATCAACCTACATTTTTTTTTTTTAGGGTTGTAACGTCATGAAATATGACGACAGGCGTACAAAGCTTCAATGAAAAACCTCAATAGAAGCTTTGAATGTAAAACAATGACATTCGGTACAGCCCTAATTTTAAATCTATTGCAACATATTCTTCCGCTGCAGAATGGAATTTTTCTTCTTTTTTTTTTCTGTAATCATCAATGATACAGGTGTGTTTGCCAGAAATGAGCTCTTTGTTCTTTGTCTAGCTGTCGATCTCTTATCTCTTACCAGAATCTGTCGTTGTACCATAAACAATAATTTATTTTCTTTGGCTTTGTCTTCTTGGTGTTAGATTTACCTGACGCACACGGTACACTTAAAAACCCAAGTAATAAAAACAAATCAATCAAAATAAATGTCCTTTATCTGAGTTTCACATTTCTTTTCAGTATTTAATTATTCTTCAACCTTTTTCCTCCTCGTATTCCTGTTCGTAGTCTCTCTGTGACCTTACCTCCCAATATGTCATTTCCTCTTCCCACCTGCTCCTTCCACCCCGAACCCCCACCCAGGAGCCCGGCCCTGCCAAGGTGACGGTGACCAGCAGCAGCAGCAGTGGAGGAAGCATCCCTTGCCTGCCCAGCAGCATCGCCAGCGCTGAGCGTGTCCCGATGAGCCGCGCCACTCTGTGGCAGGAGGAGGGCCGCTGGAGCAGGGCCACCATCCCCTGCAGCCGCAGCGCCTCCTGCCTCAGCCAGCTGAGCCAGAGCCAGCCAGACTCCTGTATCACTACTCAAGATGGTGAGGACTAAGAGGACGGCATGCAGCTTCCTCCACATCCTGCATATGCTTCAGCTATTGTTTCACTGTGATGCGGAAAACTAGGTTGAAAAAAATAAAGGTTTTGGAAAGTTTGTTATCACGGTTTACATAAAGGCATTTTTAAGTCGCACTTACTTTTAGTCAACTTCTTCACTCTGTCGCTTAAGAATTCAGCCACTTGGCCAACTGTTGGGTGAAATTATTTTGTAGTACACAGTATACAGTAGGGGTGTAACGGTTCACAAAACTCACGGTTCGGTACGATACAGTGGAGCCACGGTTCGTTACAGTAGAAAACTATAAATGCCAGAGAAATGTACTTGATTTTAAAATATATTTATTCATTACAACTAACATCATGAAGTTATTCTTTGACTTTGAACAATGATGGAACTATACCTGAGTGACCCATCTTCTGGGGTGTCTTCTTAGCAACACATAAGCATAAAAAACAAAAACTGCTCCTTAATGTTATGTAGTATTGTTACTTACATCTTGCAAAAGAGATTTTTAATCTCAATGGGACTACCTGGTTAAATAAAGGTTTTTAAATTTTTTTTATTTATTTTTTATTCAAACTTATTCGGTTCGTCATGCGTACCGAACCGTGAGCCTCGTACCGAACGGTTCAATACGAATATGCGTACCGTTACACCCCTAGTATACAGGTATGTAATGTATGTTCACATATTTGGCACTATATGCACACTGTTTTGGGAGTTTCATACGGGTTGCACTGTGTTCTTACTTCAGATGGCGGCACCATGACCACCGGACGCAAGGTACGAGTGGAGAGTGGTTACTTTTCCCTGGAGAAGACCAAGTCGGAGCCTTCGCCGCAATCTCAGCCGCCCCAGCCGCCGCAGCATCTGCCCTTGTCCTCTTCAGCATCTTCCTCCTCTTTAGGAGCTCTCAGTCCCAGGTACATCTCTGAGTCCGAATCCCAAACTTCCCCTTATCAACCCTCGCAAGATCCTCTCCCTCCTCCAGGTGCACTCGTTTCCCCCAGCTACTCCACCATCAGCTCCTCCCAGAGCTCGCTGGATTCCGAACCCAGCGTGACTACACCCACCTGGGAGGGATGCAGTGGTGGTGGAGGAGGAGGAGGAGGAAGCATTTGTAGTGTCAGTGGGGGAGGAGGCCGGGTGGGCCGGCCCGGCAGGGAGTACACGGCGCTGTCTGACGTGCCACGGGCTCGCAGGCTGAGTCACCGCGAAGCCTTCCGCTCGGAAAAAAAGCGCCAAGAGCTGAGGGCACGGACCCGGAGTCCTGGCAGAGAGGAGGTGGCTCGGCTGTTTGGGCAGGAGCGCAGGTAAGAGCTTATGTACATGTGTCATGCTTGGCAGACTGCAAAAAAAGATTCTACAGAGACATTTATTATACTGGCAGCCAAACATGATTAATAATCATCAATGAACCACTGGTTGTAAGCCCTTGACATAGCCTTAAAACATATAGACAGCATGCCAAGTAATCTAAGCTCATGCATTGCTTAAAGCATCAGCACTATTGTTTTTTTTTTTTTTAGCACCACCCTGTGGCTGCTGTCCTTGAGACATTCCTGTATCTTGAGCACTGCAGCTTCACCAGTGGTTTGCCGTTAATGATTCTGGGATTGAAATGCACGTTTTACTTTCTTTTCTACTGATCTCTACCTTTTGCTCTTGCTACTTTGCTAGTTTGTTTTGTCGTTTCAATCTTTTCCAGGGGCTACTGAACAGAGCGAAACGCTCGACCAACCCTTCCGCCCCTCCTCTCTCAATGCTGGTCACCGCTGATTCCTGCTTTCTATCATTTCATCTCTGCCCTGCCTGGGAGAACACACACTCTCACACCGTTTCATAAATACTTGATTTACTGTATATAATGTGCATACTCAAACGTGCTGGTGGTTGGTAATGATGGTGGGTTTACATACTGTTTGATCTTTCTTTCTTGTGCGCACACACACGCACTATACACACTCATAAAGTAACAAGTGCAGAGCCTTAAGGTAACGCTGTGTTGCCATTGCTGCGCCTTAAATTTGTCTAACCAACCATCCGAGTCATTTTCCTTTTCCTCCAAAGTTTAATCTCATTATATCACACCTTTTTATTCTTTGATGTATCTCTGGATTGTTCTCTTTGGGGATGTTACCTCTACCTTGCACATTGTTGTCTATGAAAGTCCCTTTGAGTCTAGAATGATGTCCAAAGTAAAATTACTTGCGTATTTTGTAAATGTTTTGCACTAATGGCTGCAGTGCATTTTGCACACGATACATTGAAACAACTTGTATCCATTATGGACATTGATTTTGGCTCAAATTTGCTTTCATAACATGCTTTGGTCTTGTTTTTATGCTGATTCTGCCACAATGTGAGGATTATGTGCTGCATTTTTAAGAATTTTTCGTTTTGTATGCTGAAAAATGCATTTTTTTAAAGATTAAGATATTGAACTGATTGTCAGAAAATGCTTTTTTGTCAAGTGAAATACTCTATGTACTGTGAATCGAGCACTTCTCTGAAAAGGATGGTCCCTTTGTGTCTGTCAGGCGTTCTCAAATCATTGGCAGATTCGAGGAGGGTCAGCCTACAGAGCGCATGGACGTAAGCGGCTCCAATGAGCCCTCCGCTAACACCACGTCAATCCAGAGACAAGGACGCAGCGAGAGGCGCTATCTGGCTGGCAACCATGTATGTTATCCTCTTTCTTAATCTTGAACAAATGCATCTAAAAAGGTGTGAACTACCCAAACAATCCACTGAATGGCAAATGTACTACGTAGCGTTGATAAGGGATTATGATTTCTAATACTAATTCTATTTATAGGAGATGTCACTGGATGCAGGAAAGGATCGCTCGGTCCCTGATGTGTCCAGCTCCACTTGTGCTAATTTAAGAAGAGCCAAGTCACTGGACCGCAGAGCCACCGAGTCCTCAATGACTGTGAGTACAGACGGTATTTCCAAAGTATGTCGTTGCCAAATGGACTTTCTTGTAATGTGCACTGCTCAGGGGGAATAGCATCATTTAGTGGTCAGTGTAGATAATCTAACTTTCACATGCACCCAAACACGATACCGGTTTTCTTCAGATTCCACACGTGAGATTAAAGTAGCCCTCAAGTTGCACCGGTGTGTCTTCCTGCCGTCTGACTCCTGCCAGTCTGACAAACTGCCACTGATCCACGGTCTGTTCAGTAATGCAGGGGTGATCCAGGCAGTGTGTGGTTCGTCTCTCTGGGCTGGCTGCAGCTGCCAGACCCCCCCCCCCCCCCCCCCGCCCACTCAGACGCACACATTTATGTGCACACCACTGCCGCCACCACCGCTACTGATGATTATAAATAGCAAGCGCAGAAGCAGCCGCAGTTGTGTAATATGTCCATGGGACAGACGGAAAGAAACAGATTGTCAACATATGAAGTGAAGGCCGTTCACCATCGGAATGACTCTTTGCCATGCGGTGACACCGCACTTGATGAAGCTCAACAAAAAGAAGGTATTGTTGAGTGAGCAGAAGCCAGGTTTTTGGATTAATGATTGACTCTGGAGTCTATAAACAGACTTGAGCTTGGTTTCAATGTGCAGCAGTTGGCGTTTCACAGGGAGAGCCCAGCTCCCGCCAGTGCGTCTGTTCAGCTGGAGCCAAATATCTTCACTTGTACTTATTCGGCTGAGGTAGGGACTTAAATGTAAACAAATGCACATAAATGCAGCAGTGCTAAGGGGTGATGTCAATTTTATATTCTCACTACATCACATCAACGCTCGCATAATGTCAACTTCTAATATAGTGACGGATCAGCACAAAATGTTTCAACAAAATGTAATTTCATTCGTTTTGTTTGTGTTTGTACTTTGCTCTATTTGTGTGGTTGCTGTTTAATCGGAAGTCACTTCTATGTGGTGGCTGAATTTCCCTTTTTTCGTTGATTTTTAATGAGTTAATGTAGTTGCGTTATATAATACCACATCACTCTAATCTGTCTTAATTGCAGCCAGATCTGTTGAACTTCAAAAAAGGATGGATGACAAAGCTGTATGAAGATGGAATGGTAATTAGCTTTCATTGGTGGGATTGCATGGCATTATATTGTACTCATTGAGGCGCCGGTGAAATCAAATGACTGTTCCTTTTTCCCTCTCAGTGGAAGAAACACTGGTTTGTCCTGACAGATCAGAGTTTGAGGTACTACAAGGACTCGATAGCCGAGGAGGTAAACATTGTCTTCTAGAGACTGTGTGTGGTTCTGACTGTAAATTTGAATGAATAGATAATTATAGGACTTTTTTTGTTTTTGTTATATTGTTTCATTTTTTTAACTTTTTTTAACTTAGGCTTTAGAACTGGATGGTGAGGTTGACCTCTCCACATGTTATGATGTCCAAGAGTTCCCTGTCCAGAGGAATTACGGCTTCCAAATCCTGGTGAGCATTGATTCTTCAGTTCACGGCATTGATTGTCATTAATCACCAGTAGAGAATAAACTCATTGTCAACATGCTTGAGCTCTGCCGTCTTGCTGACGGTCTATAAACGGCCGTCGACAACATGTGGCGCAACTCCAGGTATCAGGTTTTGTCTTTCTTCAAATGATTCTTTGTCCGTAATGACGGATGTCTCTTGACTTGTCATCTCTCTACGAGAGGCTGACATCATGGCGGTCTAAATCTGATACAGCCGTCGGCAGCCCTGCTGTCCTTCATCCTGCACAATATGTTTACCTAACCTCTTGCATTCAAAACCCCATCCGTGTCCACATTTGCTCAATAACACTTGTTTTAAAAAAAAAACAGTTATGTTACCGTAATTTAACTTACTAATTGCAGAACAGTTGAGCAGTTCTATGGATGCTGCAGTGAATCCTATGACAAAATGCTTTCGCTGTATAATCCTTTGGCCATTAAACATTTTTAGCACTTGTTGCTGGCAAAATACTTACCAGACACTTATAGCTGCTATGCAGTTCAATTGTTATCCATTTGATGTCCGTGTGGGTTTGGTTTCCGCTACATATAGATTTAAACTCGCCATAATAATCTGATACGAGGAGACTCATCGGTCAGTTCTTTTCTTTACATTAGCTTGAAGCAGCTTAGCTATTTTCTGCAGAGGAAGTCAGAAATAGAGACGTCAAAGGGATCGTTGTCTCTCTGGCGGAGAACAACATGGTATTGGTGTCGAGAAATGAATAACTCCAGTATTAATGTCTGCTCCCGCTGCTCCACGGTCAGACTGGAAGGGGCTGTGTCATGCAGTAAAGTACAGGGTTGCTTCAACCCCATTACTGTGTCATCAGAAGCTTCAATGAGAAACTGTGTTCTTGTATAAAACATTTAACTTCCATGTATTTAAGGTTTAAGTGTAATGTATTGCACACACAATAAAGCTGTGTTACTAGGCAGAGTTCTACTGCTCAGAACAGTTTACTAAAAAATGTCATATTTTGCAATCTGGGGCACTAAGAAGAAAGGTCTCAACTACGTGTAGCTTTGTGTAATTGTAAACCGCTTAAACCAATTTTAAAGCCAGAGGCGATTAACATTAAAGGGTTATTGCATGTACATGATTAAAATCTGTTTGTAATGGATTAGTAGCAGTTCAGTTGTGTGTAAAGCACCAGTTTCACACCCATCTTAAACTACACACAGATTTACTACATTTGAGACGACGTAACAGCCCCGCAGGGTCGAGTGCACGGGGTCTTCAGGGCAACAACACATTGTTTTCCACATAAAATCAAAGGTTTAACACAAGGTTTCCTCTGTTGGACTATTATCTAGATTTGAATACACAGTCAGATTGAATGTATTGCACATAAAACACATCCTCTAACTTGTTTAACAGCGAAACGGAGTAAAAGGAGAAGTGAGGCCAAGAATGTTTGTCTTTATTTCACAGTTTCTATTATTGTTTCCGCTGATAAAACCTGCGACTTCTTCTCAGAAACTCTGTCTTTCTGAGAAGAAGTGCGTCCTTTCAAAATGTATTCCTGTTGGAGTTACAAGTATTTTGCATTAAAGCTACTTTTACACATACAATTAATAAAGAAGATGCTGAAGGACATCTTATGCGGTGAATATGAATCTTCTACACACCTCTGGTTGCAGTCAGTGAAAGAAGAGCAGCAGATGAGTCTAGCATTGTTTTGGTAACTCCACTGCTGCACATCTCAATACTACGTAAGGCTTGTACAAAAACACGCGTCTCATCCCTGTCAGTCTTTGAAATGAAATGTCTGTTTTCAGTGTAAAGAGGGAGCGTGCACCCTGTCGGCCATGACCTCTGGAATCCGTCGCAACTGGATTCAGGCCATCATGAAGAATGTGCGACCCACTATTGCTCCAGATGTCACCCGGTAATACCCAAAGAGGACTAACACTTTAACCACTGGCAGATTTGACAGCTGCTTTTCTCCCATATTTTATTTCAATTCCTCTCTCCTCCTCACCCTCTCTTTCCTTCCTTCTCTTCCTCCCTCAACCGGTATTTTCAACCTGCTTCCAGGAAAAACATCTCTCTGAAACTGTCCGTTCTGAAGCCCAGGTTGGAGTGCTTGTGTGTTGAATATCCCCCCCCCCCCCCCGCCCTCCTCCTCGAACAGTGATGTAATTGCTCAGCGATGTCAGCCCCAGCGTGTTTGTCGTCCCGCCCTATGTCATGTGATTGTTGAGTAATGTCTCCCCGTCAGCTGTGCTACTGTAGAGACACACACTGCAATCACATCAGCATACTAGAATAGCCCGCCAGCCATCTGTTGATCAACAAGCAGAGAGGACTTTAATGATTAACCGTCATGTGGTTGTCCACTAACTTTTGGAAGTGATCACAGAACAAATCACAACTGCAGCACAGACAGAAAATGTCGTGAGTGAATGGAGAGAAGAGCTGAGATAACCAACTGTTTAAAAAGAAAAAACAGTTCACCTGAGGATGTTTTTAAAACCACCTAAAGATTTATTTTTTGTGGAGTGTTGCCTTTCAGATGGGTCATCACATCTGACACTGTATACACAGCACTGACCCGCATCTACTGAGTCACACACTCTGCCAGTGCGTCTCTTGGGTAGTTCTCTCCAAGAAAAGACTGTGTGATATTTTTGGTATTTCTGCAAAGCGCCTCACAGACACCTCTTTCTCATTCCTGAGCTCTGTTCCTTCTCATCTTCCCCTTGCTCATACCTCCTGACACCTAACGTGGCTAAAAATAGATTATTCCGTCAGGTCTCTTTTTTTGTAATGCTCTGCCCCTCAACACTACTTGGTGCCAATCAAACACATTCTTCACATTGAGCTGCTAGTTTATACAAATAGCATTAACAAAGGCAAGCGTCTGCCGTCAGATCAAGAAGATTAACTCCAAAGTTGCTTTCAGCCTAATGCAGTGTTCCATATAAGCATTTTGATGTTGATGCTCTGACTTGGACGCATTTCACCGATTATCATGCTTCCAATGCGTAATGATGCTGCTCTGCCACAACTGTACGCATCGTTGTTTGTCCGGCAACGCTTTATGTAACACTAATGTAGCTTGATTTCAATGTATCGTCAGTTCTGTTAAAATCGTCTTACACGTGTCCTCTTTCTTTTTTTTGTGTGTTTTTGTTCATTCAGATCCCTCGCTGACGAGAAGACGAAAGCCCATGTGATGTTGGAGCCGTGTCCACAGGCCACCTCTGAGCCAAGCCCCAGTCCTGAGGCCCCCAAGTCTGATGTCCACCGACAGCCAGCGGGCAACAATGCCTCTGCCCCTCTGACCGAGCCCCGAAAAAGCCGAGTTCGTGAGCGCAGACGAGAGGGTCGCTCCAAGACTTTCGACTGGTCCGAGTTCAAAATAGAACGGAGAGAAAAGCCTGTGAAGGACCGAGCGGACACAGTCGACCTCAGCTCGTCCTTCTCAACGACGTCCTCGTATTGCTCTCCTTCCTCTTCCCCTTCCTCATTAGCGTCCTCTCCTAGCTCTACCTCCTCCCTCCAAACCTCTTCTGTTTCAGGTGTTCACCCACCTTCTATGACGGTAGAAGCAGAAAAACAGAGTGTCAGGAGGGGCGTCCCTCCGCATAGTGCAACCAGTGCAACCCACATGCCAAATAGTGTTACTGTTACCATGACCTCCACGCTAAACACTGCACCACTGGTACAGCCATCGATACCCGAATGCCAAGAGCAAGGAAAGATGGAGGTCGACCATCCTGCTAGCGAAGATAAGAAGGAAAACACAACCTCAGGTGTCCGAGAAGAGATTGAGCAGCGATGGCATCAGGTGGAGACGACGCCGTTGAGAGACGAGAAGCAAGTGCCGATCAACACAGCGTCAGGAGAAACTGACAGATTGCCTGCACATGAGCTTGCAGCACTGCTCGACAAAGAGGTGAGTTTCCTTAGTGTGGCGTCATACGCGTGCATGAGCATCTTCTGCCATTCGTTCATTCTCTCTTCTCTGTCTCTCTTTGTTCAGTTGGGACAGAAGCAGCAGGAGCTGGACGTACTACAGAAGCAAAACAATGTTTTAAAAGAGCAGTTGGAAGATGCTCTAGGGAAGGAACAAAGTGCCCGAGATGGCTATATACTGCAGGTACTACACTCACCGTCCATCGTGCAGGATTGGTATGGGTTTTAATATTGACGATATGTACAAATAGCATTCCAACATGCATTCCGATTTTTACAAAAATGTTTTACAAGATGGTAAACATACATTGTTTAAACGTACAGTAAATGTTAGTAACTGTACATGTGTAGATGGTCTTTTTGTTGTACTGTCTACTTGCTGATGATAGATCAGATTTATGTCTGGCTACTGTAACTTGTATCAAATTTGACTAACGGGTGTGGGTGCTTATTCTCTGATCCGCATGGTTGTGGTGTTCTTAGCATGAGTTTTCACTAACTGTTTTTACGGAGTTTCACATCTCCTGGGAAAATAATTGATTTGGTCTGATTTGCTTGAGGTAAGAACCTTGATTAAGAAACCTTGCGCTGTGCTTTGTCTGCCCTTTCCACGCTTGATTTCTGCATGCTTTTTGGTGTTTCAGAATTGCATATTCTAACTAATTAAATGCTTTTTTACATTGTGCAGTTTTAGTTATTCTGGGAACTTATCACAGAAATAGAATCATTTTTGTATCACATCATATAATAGTTTGTCTTTTTTTATTTATTTTTTTATCACTATATTATTGACCCACCAAAATTATTTTAATTTTTTTCTTTCCAAGTCACCTCCGAAAAAGCACAGTGGAAGCTTTTAAAAAGAGAGAGATTGATATCAAGAAAGGGGAAAATGTATTTTCCCGGTTACCCCCGAGATGTGGTTCTCCGTATATGGTAGGGGAAGTACGGTGATGTCATTAATGAAACTGTCTCATCAATCTTTTTCAAGAATGCAACACCCCCTTCCTCGTCACCGCACAGAGTGCCGTGGCAATGCCTACACAAGCTTAGTCAAGATTTGCAGGGCGAGTTGGAGACGCAAAAGCACAAGCAGGACCTTGCTCAGCAGCAGATTCGGACACTGAAGAGAAGCTACACGGAAGCCCAGGATGCTGTAGACCACCATGAGGCTGGTGTTCAGGCTCTGCAGGCGAAACTAGCATCTGCAATGGCTGAAATCCTGGCCAGTGAGCAGGCTGTGGCCAGAATGCGCAATGAGCTCAAGCTGGAGCAGGGGCGCTCAAGGGAACAAGAAGAGGAATATGGCCGTGGTGAGGCCACCCTCCGAGCCCAGCTGAAGGACAGTGAAGATAGACTCCGTGATATAGAGGCCAGCCTCTTGGAGAGAAACCAGGCCCTCAGGCACCTGGAGCGCCAGCAGGCCCTGCAACGGGACCACATGAGAGAGATACAGAGGCTGCAGGAGAGGCTGCAAGAGGTGACTGCTCGGCTCAGTGCAACTGAAGAGGGTCAGGCACTGAAAGAGGAGCGCCTGAGGAGGGAGCAGCATAGCATGCAAGAGAGCCACGAGAGTGAAAGGCAGAATCTGTATAGAAGATTAGCCGAGGCTGAAACGGCACAGAAAGAGATGGAGAACCGACTGTTGGAGGCTGAGCAGCAGGTGGAGGCCCTGTTAAGAGGGAGGCAGGCCTCTGGAGGAAGGGAATGCAGGGAGGAAATGCTGCAATTGCAAGTGGAACTGGCCCAGAAGACCGACATGGTAGAGTCACTGAGGGAGAGTATGCGTAGGCTAGAAGAAGAGAAAGGCCATCTCACTTGCCGCTGTCAGGAGCTTCTTAACCAGATTGGAGAAGCAGACCGTGAGGTGAATAAGCTCCGCAATCGTCTGGAAACGGAAGAGGCTGATTACTACACCCTGGAGCACTCGTATGAGAGGGCTACCCAAGAGTTTCAGAAAATAAGCCAGTTCCTTAGAGAAAAAGAGGAGGAGATCCGGCAGACGAAGGAGATGTACGAGAGGCTAGTGGAACGTAAGGAAGAGGACTTGAAAGAGGCCCTTGTTAAAATGGCTGCACTTGGCAACAGCTTGGAGGAAACGGAACAGAAGTTGCAAGCGAAGGAGGAGCTTCTTTGTCAAATTAATCAAAGTATCTTGGATAAGGTTGAGCCCTGTAGTGCCGAAAAAGATCTGAAAGCCAAGCTTGTGGTTGCAAAGGACCGCATAGCGGAGCTAGAGCAGCATCTCAATGCCCTGCAGCTGGGCTATGCTGACCTACGTGTAGAAAGGCAGCAAATCCCAGAACAGAGCAAGAAGTCGAGGCTTAAAACATCGGCCTCCTTATCAGCAAACCAAGAACTCTTACTCTCCTTTGACAATACGGCAAAGACGGATAACTTCCCAGATGATAAGGAGTCTCAAGCTAAGAGACCAAGGATACGTTTTTCCGGTATTCAGTGCCAGAAATACATGAATCTCGAGGGCCTAGACACAAGCCACTTGAGCGGTACCTTTGCAGACACGAGACAAAAAGTTAACCAGGATGTAAATGAAGACATCCATCTAAGTGAAGAAAAGATGTCCTCTGATATCACCTTATCTGACAGTAGTGACCCAGAGAAGTTCATCTCTATCATCCATTCCCTGGAGACTAAGCTGCTAGCCACGGAGGATAAACTAAGAAACCTCACACAGAATCTAGAAGAGCAACCATCCATCCAAGCAGAGGACTTTTCAAAGACCGATCTAAAGACGACCGAAACAAAGCCTAACCCTGACAAGGAGTTGTGTTGTGAAAGTGGGATACAGAGTAGTGCTGCCAATACGCATTATGCCAAGGCACTGGCGTGTGTGGAAAATAGTCGAGAGAAAGTCAGGACTATTCTCAGAGGCTCTCATGATACCACTGATTCACAGCTGCACTCATTGTCAGAGATAGAGAACGATTTGTTCAGTGCATCGCTGTACATCCGACAAGGACATAAGAATTTGGAAGAGCAGTCTCCAGCTGTCCATCAAAATCAAACCCCAGAAGCTCTCGATAAAGAAGCGTTGCACCTCTTCGCCAAAACGTTGTCGTTTGAGGCAGTCGTTTTGAACAAGATGGCTTTGTTAATACAGACTTCAAAGTCTGACATCTTACAATCTCTTGCTGAGATATGGAAAGAGACGGAGAACATTAAAACGGGTGACAAAGATTGCTTGGCTATAGTTTATGCTGATGCCTTGACCAGGAAGTTGGTGTTGGAGAGTTCATTCTGTAAAGAATTGGAAAAAGCTACGACGGACGATGCTAAATCCAAAGACGGCAGTGTTTCAGCTGATGCAGATGTTGACGCTGCAGTTATCTTTAACACCTTCATTAAAGCAGAGCTGGCCTACTCTATTCAGAACCTTAAACTTTGCTATGAAGAGAAATTCAAAATACTGAAAAGGGAGTTGACTCATGCCCATGATAACCTGCATCAAAGGGAAATGGCTCTGAAAACAATCATTGAAGCTTCCAAAAGGCCTGATTTGAAAAATGTCATAAAAGAAGTCAAAAAGAACTTTGGGTTTAGTAAACCGAAATTAGCAGACATTCGCCCCCCTGAACTTGCTCCCTACATGGAGCAGATTGAAATGGAAGAGGCTCGAGGCTTGGCTGAGGAAATCGTAGACAGACACCTGGCTGGAGAAATGCCCTCTTGTGGCGTCGACTCAATTGAATCACTGCAAAATGCACATGACAACCTGGCTAATGAGCTTCAGAGACAGGCAGAAATCCTCCATAAGTATGCTCAAGAGATAGAAAGTGGTGAAAACCACCCTGGATTGGCTAAAATGATCCATGCTCTTCTGGGTCACCAAACTTCACATCATTTCACAAGTACCTCTCTCTGTATGCGCGAAGCCCTAATCCAGGCTCAAGTGGCATATGTGGCATGCAGGCTACGGGCCCTGCATGAACAAGACTTGGGCTGGTGTAAACAGACCGGTCAGAACATGGACGCTCTCGTCCAGCAGCATGCCCGCAATGTCGGTGCAATCCAAGAGAAATACGAAGCATCCCTACAGGATGAGCGCCAGAACTTCACGCAAGCAGTGTCCACTGTCCAGAAGGAGAACCATGCATTAAAGAGCGAGATCAGCAAACGTGTGAACCAGCTCTCCCAGCAGCAGAACCAACTGGCTCTCCTGGAAGACCATTTTAAGAAGGAGACCGAAGAGCTGAAGCAAAGGCACATGCAAGAGCTAAGCCAAGCAGAGAAAGACCGCGCCTCAACCGAGCTGGCCGTCATGGAGACGACAGCCGACAGTCAACGGAAGCTAGAAGTTCTGCTCGTGGACATGGGCACCATGGAGGAGCGGCACGAGGGTCACGTGAGGAAACTGGAGGAGCAATTTGAAGAGAGGATCTGTGAGCTCGAGCATATCCACAAGCAGGAGATTAAGAAGTTAAATTCCCAGTATATGGAAAACATTCAATGTATCCAAAGGCACCAAGAGAACAAAAAGGATCCTCGGGTTTCCCACTCGTTTCCTTGTGACGAGGCCGCGACACCAATGGAAGAGGAGGAGCAGGGGAAGAGGGAGGATGCACAGACCGTTTCAGAGTTGGACTCCATGGTGGTTCTGAAGGACCGTGTCCAGGAGCTGGAGGCTCAGATGAGCACCATGAGGGACGAGCTGGAGAACAAGCACCTAGAAGGAGACGTGGCCAGCCTGAGAGAGAAATACCAGAGAGACTTTGAAAGTCTTAAGGTTTTTGCTCTTTTATTTTACTTTTGTGACTTTTAAAAAATAAGTGAGAGTACTAGATACATAGTAAGATAGCTTAACAAGAAGCTGCTTTTGTTTAACAATCTGCCGATGGACACAGTGTGTTTGGAGTTGGGAAATGGTGTGATCTGTAAATTATTTGTATTATTTGTAACCCTAACTCATAAAACTTGCAATCGAGATTACGTCAGTTTGCTTGCATCCCTAGAGCCATACTAGCACCGTGGTTGTAGGGATGGGAAGGTCTGTCATTCATCCACAACTTTCTATTTGTTCATGTTATATTGATGACGATAAACATTCATTATCTTGGCACAATATTTGGCATAGACAATCGTGGCTCCCAGGCGATGCTTCCTGTGACTGCTGATGCCCTGAATTATCTTCTCGTCTTATCAACTATTGGATGGATCGCTGGGACATTTGGTGCAGACATTCATGGTCCCCCCCCCCCCAAAGTGAATTGAGTGTAAAATGCCTCGCTTGCCAACAAGATATCGATATTATAGTATTGTATTAACAAACATACCATTTCCCACATTCAATGATGGAAGGAAATTCAGTCTATTAACGACAATTATGCAGCTCTCATTCTAACATAGCTGGCCTTCAGATCCTAAAAAGCTTGCATGGCTTCTATCACTAATATTGCATGACACACCATGTAGTCTAGTGAACTATTAATAGATATTGCACTGAAATCCATGGTCGCTAATTAAGAGTATAGGTTGTAAGTTCAAAACACATTTTGTGATAACAAATTGTTGACCCTCTCCTCCACTAGGCCACGTGTGAACGTGGCTTTACAGCGATGGAAGACACCCACCAGAAGGTAGTACATGACCTCCATAGGCAGCACCAGAGGGAGATTTCCAAACTTATGGAAGAGCGAGAGAGACTATTGGCTGAGGAGACGGCTGCCACAATTGCTGGTAAAGACGACTGTATGACCACCAATTATTTCTGTGCTTTAAAACACGACCAACACGCAGTAATTGAATGCGTGTGTGATCTTTCTTAAATGTAGCTATCGAAGCGATGAAGAATGCGCACAAGGAGGAACTGGAGAAGACCCATCGGTCCCAACTGAGTGGATTGAACTCTGACATTGATGAACTTCGCTTACAATACGAGTATGTTTTAAACTTTGCAAATGAGAAGTAAAAGAGCTGACGTTTTCATTTGACTTTTTCTTTGATTTAAAAAAAAAAAGTCAAACCCTGAAAACCATGTTCATGTTTTTCCGATGAGTCCTCAGGTTGACAGAAATGGTGTCACTTCATAGTATGGGTTGGAGGGATGGCAAGAAACATTTTGATTAACTGGAGCAACTTTTTAAAAGGCTTTTGGGGAAGTCATAATAACGAGTGAAAGGATCCACTCATGTCTAGGCTGGTTTGGTCAACATCGGATGCGAATTGGTGATATTGTGATGATCTGACTGTCCAGGGAGGAGCTGCAGTCCATCCAGAGAGAACTTGAGGTGCTGTCAGAGCAGTATTCCCAGAAATATCTGGAGAACGCTCACCTGGCCCAGGCACTGGAGGCCGAGAGGCAGGCCCTCAGGCAGTGTCAGAGAGAGAACCAGGAGCTGAACGCTCACAACCAGGTTTGAATGCCCATCTATGCACAAGTACATACAAACACAATTATGTTAATGGGTTAAAACACACGTTTATTCTCTCCAACAGGAGTTAAATAACCGACTGACTACAGAGATCACTCGGATGCGCTCCTGTTTCAGTGGTGAAACAGCGCTGTCACCACTTACCCAGGGCAAAGATGTGTATGAACTGGAGGTATGTGTAAACACACACACACACACACACAAACACACACGATTTGATCTTAAATCTTATGATTGTTTCTTGTAGGTGTTGCTTCGAATTAAGGAGTCAGAGATCCAGTATCTTAAACAGGAAATCCACTCTTTGAAAGATGAACTGCAGTCTGCGTTAAGGGTAAGCAATGTATTGAAAGTGTGTTCATGTATCTCATCATGTCTTATAACAACATTTGAAAAACTGAGAGGCATTTGGGTTCATTTCAACAGGACAAGAAATATGCCACCGAAAAATACAAGGACATCTATACAGAGCTCAGCATTGTGAAAGCGAAGGCTGACTGCGACATCGGCAAACTGAAGGAGAAGCTGCTCATTGCCACAGAAGCTTTAGGCGAGAGGACTGTTGATGGAACGGTCACATCTGGATACGGTAAATAGGAAATGCCCATTTAATCAGTACCACTGAATTAACCCCAAAAAAATCTTTACATCTCCAAAGTTTTGTAAGTATGGAAGCCAGTCAGGAGTAATGACAACCTGTTTTGTCGTTGTTTGTTGTTGAGATCTGGAGAATGTAAAATTTAAATGGGATGCACATACAGTTTGTTTATAGTGTTCCTACATACAGTACCTCAGGTCTTTAGCGACTCGGCACTTATATAAGTCACATTTAAATCATATTGCTTGTAAACTTTACTACTACCAAACTATTATGCTACTTTAGTTAATGATAATAGCATTCACTCATTGTGTTTTTAGATATCATGAAATCAAAAAGTAATCCAGATTTCCTGAAAAAGGAGCGATCAACAGCCTCCAAGCAATCAAGAGGATTGAGGTCAAAGGTGAGTTTCGAGTTGAGCAAAATAGTTTTTCCTTCCCGAAAATTACAGGCATTTTGTACTTTTGGAGAAAATTCCACGCACTCTAAAGCTACCGTTTCAGTTTGCTGTGTGACGTGATGTTGACGTGATGTTGACGCTTTTGTCGCGCAGACGTTGTCTCTGTTAATTGTTGCAACTCAGCCGCCACATACTGTAGAAATGTGGTCCGCAGTGGGTAGGGACGTTTTTCCTGAAAGTCTCTTGTCCTGTAAGTTTGTCATCTGTTTGTTTTGTCCGTCAGTCTATCACTGAACAGGTCTCATGGGATAGCTGACACCCCCATTGTGGGGTGATTCCCCCCCCCCCGACCCCTGCCCCGAGATGTGCTGTAGGTATAGCATGATGTAGAGCAAAGCATGCCCTTAACACCCTCGCATGATCTCCATCCCCACCCCACAACCTGCACCACCAAAGCTGATTGTAGTAGCTACCCCTCAGCTTAATGTCACAGACGTGAGCATTAGCAGTTCTTAGGTGCTTTATCCAAAAGCCTTTCTGGCTTAACACTTTAGGAAAATACACTTATTTGTATTCTTTCCGTGTGTTAGATGAGGGAAACGATACCGCTCTCTCCCCTGTACGGTAAATATGAAGCTACAGTCAGCAGCAGGTTAGCTGAATACTGGAAACAAGGGAAACGGCTGTAGCCAGGCTAGGTAAAATATAAAATAACAAAATCTGCCTACCTCCCCCTTGTTAAAATCACAAATTCCACGTTATCTAATTTGTTTGATTGATACAAAAAAATGGAAGGGTGAAAACAAAAGTGTTAATTTGTGAGGTTGAGAGGTGCAGGTATGTGGGGTTTGTTTCATTTGGACCAAGCCATGCTAGCTCTCGCTTTACAAATCCAACATCTAATGAAAGTGGTTCGGCTTACTGATTTTTAGTATTTGACGATGTCGTTCACACATTTTCTGTGAGCTGACGGGCAGAACTAAGTTCTTTGGGTCGTGAATATTGGTGTTGCTCATCAGTGGACTAATGAACTATCTCAGATCATTTTATAGAGGAATGAGCACGCTCTTTTTTTTTTTATTTTTTTTTTATTTTTATTTTTTTTTTTTAATGGAACATATCTCATATGTTCCAACATTGTTTTGCTCTGTTCATGTAAAAAGCCTTCCTGTCATTGTCATCGTTTGTCTGTTTGAGAGTTTTGAATTTATTTGTGGATTGTGCGCGCCAGTACCTACCGTTATGTGGCATGACCATATTCCATCTTAACACACTTTATTCTGTAGATCTCACATTGAGATTAAAGTACGTCCTCCAGAGCAGAAACATAATTCCCATTTTGTGATGTCTGTGCTTTTCTTGTGTGTGTTTCTAACATTCTTCTCTGCCCACATTCACCCTTGTCATTAATGAGCAATACATTTCTTTCTTCTTTTCCTTTAACAGAGCCTGAAAGAGGGACTTACGGTTCAGGAGCGTATGAAGCTTTTTGAGGCAAAAGATTCCAAAAAGATTTGAATATCAGGAATCTGATGGGTTTTTTTTCTCTTTCCTGGCCTTGGGTTTTTGGTCAGCAGCTGACGACTATTATTGGAAATGGAAATACATTTATCAAGGTCTGTTTTAAACCTGGACCTGCTGCTTCCATGCCTCTGACAAGTTGACATAGTTTTGTTTTTTTATTAATTGAAAAAAGTTTTATTGAATCAATCCTGTATTAAGTTTCTTTAAAGAAAAATCATATAATCTGTCCAAATAGGGAGATGTGTCAAATAAGCTGCGAGAGGGATACATGACAGCATTTTTACTGATCCTCCAAAATGCCAAAATAGACAGCAATACACAGTATGAATAATATATATTTCCCTATATGAATTAAGTATCTGCTGTATTTTATTATTGTTACAGTTTCTATATCTAATAATTTGTATGTGTTTAATGTTGCACCAGTTCTGTTGTACATAACTACTGGATATATGTAATAGTATGGTTTGCTATTGATTGTTGGGGCATCTGCTGTACTATAACTATTGTTTGATTGATAGTGGAAAACAATGTGATGCTTAACTTGCTTTTGTATGAGAGTTTTATAAAATGGAGTGTCTTGTGTGTGTGTGTGAGTGAAGGGGGGAGGGAAGAGGGGTGGGATTGCACTTATCACTTGACTACTTGAGGAAGCTTTTGTTTTATTCGTCTCAAATTGGTTTAGTGACTTCAAGTCAATTATTGCAGTGCAACCAAACATCCTGACTTATGTCAAATTTAGTGAACTGTGACTTGTTAGTGATACTGGATTTTTTTTTTAATTTTTTTTTTTTTAAGTTTCTTAAAACCTGGATTTGTGTTTGCTCAGTTTTGACTTTGGTGTGAGAATATCATCTCAGAAAAAAACTATAAAAAAAACTATATAGGACTTTGCATGACTGTACAGTATCATTTGAATTGCAGAATGATCATGTTGCATCGTTTTCCTACTTAATGCTATAGTGTGAAACTCTTAACACTAATGAGCTTTGCTTTTGCAAGTCCTACTGTTTAGGTGTTGCGATTGAAATGTTTTACTGTAAGCAGCAGTCTTTAAGCACTTGGCCCGATCCCTGACCTCTCACTAAAATCAAGTTGTGCCTCAACTGAGTGTAGAATATAAGCATCCATGAAACCTGTGCAGCTAAGAATACACACTGTATAGTATTCAAACCACGCCTTGTGTGTGTATGTGTATCTATATATGCATATATATATATATATATATATATATACTGTATGTGTATGTATGCATATATATATATATATGCATGCCACACAAGACTTCTGTGTTTTGTTTTAAACTTGTACCTTGCTCATTAGCTCTATATGAAATATATATATGAATATTTTTTATTTTCATTTGAATGTATAATGTCAAATAAATGAAGTGTTTGGAAATCTTGGAGTAGTATTTTTTTTTTCCTTCAGCAAATCCACTCGACCTTTCACAATTAAATAAGGGGAAAGAAACAACTTGACAAAATATAAACTGGGCTGTGAATCTGTGTTATGCCACTGTCAACTGTAATGAATAAATTATAAGTCCAAATGTATGTATTCAGGGTCATATTTCCCCACAGCACGCTTTGGAGCTTTAAGTGGCACAGGGTTGTCTCCTACATCACTTTTTAATTTTATAAAACGATCAATTTTGTGTTGCTGCATCTGGGGGACCGTTAGCAAGCTAACTGTGTCGATGTTTGTCTCTTACTTAATGATTGGTGCGGTGATATACAAATGCAACTGGTCACAGGAAATTATGTATTTTAATTTGACGTTAATATTAATGTGAATTCTTTAGCACATTTACATAGGAATGGAATTACTTATTCACAACTCGACAATCAAACATGAATGTCAGTAATCGGTTAAGTATGAAGCCATGAAGCATTCATGGGTATGTAAAAATGTTTGCAGAAAACAAAAAAACATTGGGCCTCTGAGATCAGAGAAAGAGACTCCGTGGACCAGGTGTGGCTCATGAAGCTGATGACCCAGATCCTGCAGAAAAAGAAGAGCTTGGGTACAGGAAAAAGTGGACTGACTTTATTTTTTACATAATATACATTATATTACTTTTTTTCACCGTACTGTACCATGACTTAATGACTTTTTCAACATGCTATACTATGACTTTTTTCAACATGCTATACTATGACTTTTTTCAACATACTATACTATGACATTTTTCAACATGCTATATGACTTTTTTTTGGCCTTTTCTCAACATACTATACTATGACTTTTTTCGACATGCTATACTATGACTTTTTTCGACATGCTATACTGTGACTTTTTTCAACATGCTATACTATGACTTTTTTCGACATGCTATACTATGACTTTTTTCGACATACTATACTATGACATTTTTCAACATGCTATATGACTTTTTTTTGGCCTTTTCTCAACATACTATACTATGACTTTTTTCGACATGCTATACTATGACTTTTTTCGACATGCTATACTGTGACTTTTTTCAACATGCTATACTATGACTTTTTTCGACATGCTATACTATGACTTTTTTCGACATACTATACTATGACATTTTTCAACATGCTATATGACTTTTTTTTGGCCTTTTCTCAACATACTATACTATGACTTTTTTCGACATGCTATACTATGACTTTTTTCGACATGCTATACTGTGACTTTTTTCAACATGCTATACTATGACTTTTTTCGACATGCTATACTATGACTTTTTTCGACATGCTATACTATGACTTTTTTCGACATGCTATACTATGACTTTTTTCGACATGCTATACTATGACTTTTTTCGACATGCTATACTATGACTTTTCGACATGCTATACTATGACTTTTTTCGACGTCCTATACTATGACTTTTTTCGACGTGCTATACTATGACTTTTTTAGACGTGCTATACTATGACTTTTTTCGACATGCTATACTATGACTTTTTTAGACATGCTATACTATGACTTTTTTCGACATGCTATACTATGACTTTTTTCGACATGCTATACTATGACTTTTTTCGACATGCTATACTATGACTTTTTTCGACATGCTATACTATGACTTTTTTCGACATGCTATACTATGACTTTTTTCGACATGCTATACTATGACTTTTCAACATGCTATACTATGACTTTTTTCAACATACTATACTATGACTTTTTTCGACATGCTATACTATGACTTTTTTCGACATGCTATACTGTGACTTTTTTCAACATGCTATACTATGACTTTTTTCGACATGCTATACTATGACTTTTCAACATGCTATACTACGACTTTTCAACATGCTATACTATGACTTTTTTCGACATGCTATACTATGACTTTTTTCGACATGTTATACTATTGTAGGTGCGTGGAAATAAACAAGGAGTCGAGTATTCCCTTTGGCTGCACCTTGTGGCCGTTTATTTCCATCTATACAAAAACATCAAACACATTCACTTCCTGTCACCCTTTAACCCCCTCTGTCACCAGGGTTACGCCCCTTTCCTTAAAGGGGCCCCGTGAATTCGGTCGTCCCCTACACTATGACTTTTATCGACATGCTATACTATGACTTTTTTCGACATGCTATAATATGACTTTTTCAACATGCTATACTATGACTTTTTTCGACATGCTATACTATGACTTTTTCCGACATGCTATACTATGACTTTTTTCGACATGCTATACTATGACTTTTTTCGACATGCTATACTATGACTTTTTTCGACATGCTATACTATGACTTTTTTCGACATGCTATACTATGACTTTTTTCGACATGCTATACTATGACTTTTTTCGACGTCCTATACTATGACTTTTTTCGACGTGCTATACTATGACTTTTTTAGACATGCTATACTATGACTTTTTTCGACATGCTATACTATGACTTTTTTAGACATGCTATACTATGACTTTTTTCAACATGCTATACTATGACTTTTTTCGACATGTTATACTATTGTAGGTGCGTGGAAATAAACAAGGAGTCGAGTATTCCCTTTGGCTGCACCTTGTGGCCGTTTATTTCCATCTATACAAAAACATCAAACACATTCACTTCCTGTCACCCTTTAACCCCCTCTGTCACCAGGGTTACGCCCCTTTCCTTAAAGGGGCCCCGTGAATTCGGTCGTCCCCTACACTATGACTTTTATCGACATGCTATACTATGACTTTTTTCGACATGCTATAATATGACTTTTTCAACATGCTATACTATGACTTTTTTCGACATGCTATACTATGACTTTTTCCGACATGCTATACTATGACTTTTTTCGACATGCTATACTATGACTTTTTTCGACATGCTATACTATGACTTTTTTCGACATGCTATACTATGACTTTTTTCGACATGCTATACTATGACTTTTTTCGACATGTTATACTATTGTAGGTGCGTGGAAATAAACAAGGAGTCGAGTATTCCCTTTGGCTGCACCTTGTGGCCGTTTATTTCCATCTATACAAAAACATCAAACACATTCACTTCCTGTCACCCTTTAACCCCCTCTGTCACCAGGGTTACGCCCCTTTCCTTAAAGGGGCCCCGTGAAATCGGTCATCCCCTACACTGACTTTTTTCGACATGCTATACTATGACTTTTTTCGACATGCTATAATATGACTTTTTTCGACATGCTATGACTTTTTTCGACATGCTATACTATGACTTTTTTCGACATGCTATACTATGACTTTTTTCGACATGCTATACTATGACTTTTTTCGACATGCTATACTATGACTTTTTTCGACATACTATACTATGACTTTTTTCAACATGCTATACTGTGACTTTTTTCGACATGCTATACTATGACTTTTTTCAACATGCTATACTGTGACTTTTTTCGACATGCTATACTATGACTTTTTTCAACATGCTATACTGTGACTTTTTTCGACATGCTATACTATGACTTTTTTCTACTACTACAATAGTATTAGAGCTGCAACAATCTGTCGACTAATCAAGTAGTAGATCGACCAAAAAATGATCGCCAACTGTTTTAACAACAGATGAATCGTATAAGTAATTTTTCATGCAAAAATGCTGTTTTCAGCCACTCAAACATAGACTTCCTGATTTTCAAGAAATTACATTGGACTTTGAAAAACTGAAATGGATATTTCTCAGTCGGCTATTTACTGACATTTTTAGACCAAACGATTAATCGACAAAATAACATAAAGATACTATAATGTACTATACTATAATTTACTATCAAATTGATTTTATTTGGTTTGTATCAGTACCAAGGACTTAACAGCATGTAAATCAAAAATGACCAAAACAATTCACTATACAGGTCATGAACAGATAATTGTGGGTATGTTGAAGTTGTTATCATTTGGTTTAGCCAACTAGCTATGCCAACTCATGTTCTCCACCTCTTCCTCCCTCCTCATTGTGTTTTAAAGCATCGATCAGTCTGACCCAGAAAGCGTCCTGTTCCTGTGGTTCCTCAGGCCACAGCAGGTAGGTGTTCTTGTGTACGATCTTGCGTAAACGTGTGTAGGGAGACAGACAGTGTTCAGGTATCTCCTCCAGGAACACCAGCAGCAGGACATCACTGCCATCACATAAAAGCCTCAAACTGGCCAACTGCAACTCCACGGAGCACCACTCACTTTGCAGGAAGTGACGTGTCACCACACAGATGGTGTGGCGAGAACTGTGAATGGCGGCCTCGATGTTCTCCAGAACAGCAGCGCCGGGCCGGAAGTCTCTGTGGTGAAGGCACAGCCTGAGCCTCGGTTCACCACCAGCAGGCCTCTCTAGATTGGGCACCATCTCTTCCATCACCCAGGCCTCATCCTTGGAGCAGTAGGAGATGAATGCGTCATACTGGAATTTGGTCCCTGCTGCCCTTCTATGTCCATGTAGTTTTGCCCTCAGGACGAGCAGCAGGTAGCGCAGAGTGGGGCCTTGTGTGTGCCAGGCCAGACACACACATACAAACAACATGTCCACCACAGAGCAGGCGATGAAGAGAGTGAAGGAAACCTGATCATAGGAGCAGGCCTTATCGTCAAACTGCCACAAGAAGGCAGATCTCCTGTCATTGTCACAGTGCAGGCTGTACAAGTAGGACACCTAGAGGGAATTTAAGAAAGTTTATTTTTGTTGGTTTACAACATACATGAATACTTCTCACAGTGTTTCCAGCTATTACCTGTGTATGAGTGTTGTGGATGGCCCAGGTCTTGAACCAGGCATTATCACAGGTACAGGTAAGTGGGTTTTCTGTAATGTCCAAAAGACGCAATCTGGAAATACATAAATATACACCAAAGTTGCAGATTTTATTAAATTCACACCAAATATCTATATGTCAGTACAGGTAAAGTTGACACAGAAGAGGTACCTGGATTCTAAATTTGTTTCTATTTTAGTGATGCAAATATGTCTATTTGTTTGACAAGTAGAATTTAAAAATCTAAATGTGGTAGAATCGGTGGATTTTGTTACAGTTGGACAGAGCCAGGCTAGCACTGTCCCCTGTTTAAAGACTACTGGATGCAGCTTAATCGTTACCGTACAGTGTCTCCTGATCTAACTCTTGAAAAGAAAGTGAAATAACGGCATTTCTCAAAATGTTAAACTATACTGAGGCTGTAACACAGTCAGTGAATGACGCTCAAAAGTTAGGCAACATTTTTGCAAGCGAAGACTTGCCTGGCGGGGTCCCTTGACCTCTCACCTCAAGATATGTGAATGAAAATGGGTTCTTTGGGGTCCCACGAGTCTTCCCTTTACAGACATGCTACCCCCCCCCATCCCCCCATAATAAGCTGTTTGCTAGACATTTCAGTTGCTCTCCTACCTTGGGAGAGCATCCAGCATAGTTTTGTCCACAGTGTGCAGGTGGTTTGACTGGACTTTGAGAATCTCGAGTGTATTATCTGGTGGCATCAGGTTAGCAGGCAGAGCATCAAGGTCTGCTCTGTAAAGAGTCAGCTTCTTCAGATTTTTCAGAGGGGACAACACTGTGCTCAGGTTGGTCGTTTTCATAACAACACCAGCTATGTAAAGGTATTTCAAATTGACCAGAGGAACGAAGGCATCGGGATGGAAGTCGAGCAGGATGCTGTGCCCGATGGCAATGGAGATAAGTCGACGTTGACTTTGGAAGAAATGCGGTCCGATGATACCAATGCCTTGACCCCCGGGACCCTGGTAGTTCATCTCCAGATACTCCAGGGTTGACATAGACGAAAGACAGATACAAATATGAACAGATTTATACATAAAGTGCATCACTATTTTTAACAATTGACTCTCAAAAAACAAGTCATACCTCCAGCAAAGTAAGGTTTATGAAAGGAGCTTCATAGGATCTAAAATTGAGGCGGTTGTTGTACAGAATAAATTTCCTCAAATTGATCAGGCCAGACAGAATATATGGTGTCAGCCTCTTGATCCGATTCCCACTTAAGTCCAGGTATCTAATGGGCAGATGAATGTGTTAAATAAATGGACAATGAGAAAAATTGAGCAAAAGATGCACAAGCAGGGAATATTACATACGTAAGCCTCGTCAGGTCTTGGAAGGTGCCGACTTCGATGAAATCAATAATGTTCAAGCTGAGGTTGAGCTTCGTTAGCCTCCGTAGCTTACTGAAGGGCTTTTTGGTGATGTACTTCAGCAGGTTGAACTGCAGGTAGAGCTGCTCAAGTCGAGTTAGGGCACCGAATACCTCTGGTGTCAACTCAGTGATTTCATTTTTCACGAGAGACAGGCGAGTCAGACTCTTCAGAGGGACGAACCAGTTGGGGTCAATGTCACGGATTTTGCTCCTGTCAAAGCTTAAAAACGTGAGGAGGGTCAGGCCTTTGAATGTGTCCCTCTGAATGTCGAGCTTATTATGATTCAGCTGCAGCGTTTTCAGGCTTCGGTAGCCGTCAAATGTAGTACGAGATACCTGCTTCAACCCACAGTTGATGAGATAAAGTCTGCTCGTATTACCCCTACCCAGAGACAACTGAGCAACATTCCCGAGGTTTGCATCCTCAATAACAACCATGGGTGGAGTGTCACAGTCCAGCAGGCTGTAGTTCGCCCGAGGTAACCTGGATCCTTTTAAGTCAACCTGTATCAAATTAAATGAAGAGAATGGTTATTTAAAACTCGTTAAAAAAGAAACGCTGATATTGCATGAGCAACAAGAGCACATACCTCAACTTTCTGAAGCTGGTCCATTCCTTTTAACATTCCACAGATAGTCAGTGGAGATTTCTCCACATACAAAGAAAACGCAACCCAAGAGAGATTTTTCTTTGTCTCCGCCAAGAGTCCAACCAGCACTTCTGCTTTAACTCCCTGACAAAGCAGACTCTTCAGCCGAGGGTTGGAGGCAAAAACATCAGCCTGCAGCTCCAGTTTTGAGTTGTTGGACAGCTTGATGTACTCAAGGGCAGGGAAACAGCTGACATTAACCCTCAGGATGTTGTTTGCGAAAAGGTCGAGCCGCAAAAGAGTGGCGGAACCACCAGAGTCCCCACAGCTGAAGGCCTTGAGCTTGTTCAGGGACAGATTGACTTCTTGAATGGCTGGAAGGGACTTAAAGATACTCGGAGAGATTGTTGCAAGTACGTTGTGGATCAGAAGCAGTGTTTGTAGCCCGGTGAGTCCATCAAAGGCATTAGAGTGAATGTGCGAGATGTTGTTGGAGGTGAGGTTGAGACATTCCAGGACACCCAGGCCTCTGAATTCTCCTCCTTTTAGAGCGAACAGCTGGTTCTGGCTCAGGTCCAGGCGTTTAAGCCCAAGCATCTGACTGAATGATCCAGGTGGGATGACCCTGATCTTGTTCTTGGACAGGTTGATGGTTGTTATGTTATCTGGCATCATGCTAACAACATCGGAGAGGTTAGCGATGTTCTGGTTGAAGCACCATAGAACATCTGTCTTGGGGAAGTTCAGAGAGCACCCTTTAAAGCCAAAACCACAGCAGGCCGAGGTGTTGAGCAGAAGCAGGAAGAGGACAGCTCGCATCATCTTTACTCGACAGCTACTTCTGCACAGACCGCACTGAAGTCAGTCCAAAGCAATCTAGAAATATGTTAAGATAGAAAAGCAAATGAGGAAGTTAATGAGGAACATCATCTCACAAAGCAGCTGCACTGACATTTCCTTTAAGAGACAAAAGCATTTTAACCTACAATAGCTGAGTATTTGGGCTTCTTGGTGGTAAACGAGTTGCGCTCTGTTACATGCTTCACCCTAGTCACCAGCTCATCGCTAAAAACAAGGGCCTGTGGCCTAAACCAACGCTACAACAAGTAAAGTTGTGGAAAAAATGGGGGAAACTCGCTATAAAGCTGAGGGGAGCACCAGATAATAGTGATAATTGTAAAACATAAGGCACTTTAATGAATACAGCATGAATGTGACCATGAGTGGAAGTACTCAATTACATTTCTTCCTGTTTTGATAAAGTTTTTGAAATTAAAAATGTATTTCAATTTCAAGTGTAGTTCAATTTATCTACATTGCTACATTTTAAATAACATCCACTCTACAAAAATACTGCTTCAATCATTACTTAACAATACGAGGAGCCATATCTGCCGTTAATGGAGAGTCCAACTAAAGTAATCAGGCCTTACATTGTAACAATTGTTATTTTGATCCAATAAAAGCCTTTTACCTCTCTGCTCTCCATAATTGCATTGGGGGAAAACAAATACATTTGACAATTTTAAAATGAATGAGACAGCTTTAACAGAGTTAAGTGTAAAATACCCATGTTCCTCTTTTACTTTCTTCTTCTTACATACTGTTTTACTTCTTCTACCCCAAATCCGTTACCTTGTGCATTGAATCTAAATTAACTTTAATTTAGTCTAAATTTGAGTATTCTTACTGCATGTTCCAACCCGAACGTTATTAAAATATTAGAACTTACCATTTAATGCTCCTCTTATGTGGCTTTTATTTCTGCAACTGCACTTCCTATTTTAACTGGCGGCTTCTTTGCATGTCGAATTGAGGAAGGATTTTGTCATCAGCTCTAAAGACTGAGCGAATGTGGCTTTAAATCTTTTCTCCACATGAGGGAGCTATCTACTTGGATTTTAGTGAAGCTACAACTGAAAGAGTACAATACTTTCCATGTCTAAAACATCTAAATTGGCATTTAGTAACCCTTAAAACACTCGGATAAAATTCCAACATTTAAATTCTTTTCAGGAGACTTTAAAAAGAGTCCCCAGGTGACTGTAAAGGACTGTAAAGCTCGAGATGAATACTGACAAATGTTTAATCATTTTAAAGCCAATGAAATGTTTCCAGCTCTACTTTTGTGAGAAACAATTTTTTCCCCTTTTGTTAAAATTAAATTAAATTATTTGCGTATATTTGCTTGAATAACCGAATTGTTTACAGAGAACATATCCAGTCCGAGCATCCACTGTGGGCTCTTCTGGTCAAGGCAGCTGACCTTTGCCGGTGTGTCTCGACTGCGACGGTGGTGAAGGGGCCAGCGGACGTGGGGCGGCCCAGCGCTCAGTGCCCATCCTGGGGGCGACAGGTAGTCCTCCATATAGTCCAAGTGGAGCTCGGCCTCTGGGGCCCTGACCTTTGCAGGAGGGCTACTTGATGCACGAGGAGAGGCACAGGTGACCCCCCCGCTGATGGCAATTTAGCTTAAGGAGCTGCTTCACCTTTAGCACATCCACCCGAACGCGTCAGGACAGATACAGGAGAGTCAGGTGGTGCTGTTGGTCTCTAATTTAGACTTTAAATGATAGTGACGATGACATTTTGCCTCATGGCTTTTCATAATAGGACTGAACAGCAAAAAAAAAAAAAAAACGTTAGTTTGTTCCCATTTATTGGTCATAAAACAGTCTCTTGTTTTTTACAGTTTATTCAGAGAAATACAGTGTGTACAATGCAATTTATTGTCATCAAGTGAAATGATGCAGTCCAACATGACATCATCCATATAAAACCCTTCAAAACGTTTTACTTACATTTATTATAATTACAATATTTACAAATCCATTCAAAGGTTTGTCTCTCAACATGATTTCAATGGACTTAATTGTTGAAATTATCCTTACGGAAGTTACTGTTAAGTGCTAATGTTACATTTTAAAATTTTTTTTTTTTTTAGGAGAATCTTGTAACAATCAAGGTACATAGTGCATTTTTTGTCATTCATTCCCTGTTTGTCTTATGAAAGGTGCAAAATGTTTGAGGTTGTTGCGAAGTGTAAGTGTCACAGTCCTCCAGCCAGTGCAAATCCATGGCATGCCAGTTTAATGAATGCATGGAGTCAGTTATATTACAGTCAGGTGAGTGGAAGTTTAATTGTCGGTAGCTGTCAAAGGGCTCGGGGGACACTGGGCCTCGAGTCGCTGCATGGACGGGGGTCTCTTTGGGGTTCTGGCAGAGGAAGGGATGTCGCTGAAAACCACCGATCGGCCGTCTGCGCAAAGCAGGACGCTGGAGTCTGCCTCGCACTTGGTGGTTCTGCTCGGCCATGAGGCCTCGGCAGAACTGGGCCTCATGCCGAGACCGCCGGTAGAGAGAACCTCTGTGTTCACCACCGATGCCTGACTCATCTTGATCAGCATGTCCAACGACTGCTTACGACTCTCCAACGAAGCCTTCATTGCATTTCTCTCGCCCTCATTCTCTTCTTCCTCCTTTTTCTCCTCCAGTTCCTCGTCCTCCTCCTCGGTCTCTGTTGTGGTGTCTTTAAGGCTGCCGTCCTCTCTCATGCCGCGGTCACCAAGCAAATCGGTCGAGTCCCTTTTAACGGACAGGTCGAGAGGCCCGTCGCTCTGGCGAGACGTCCGCTCCAGCGCCTGGTGGATGTGGGAGAGCTCACTGCGGATTTTGCCCAGGTGTTCCCAGAGGTGGCGCTGGGCGGGAAGGTCTTCCTTCTCCAGGTGGGAGATTTTGCACTCAGCCTCTTGGTACTCCTGCAAGGCCTTTGAGAGGTCACTGAGGAGAGCAGCCACTGACTCTGAAGTTCCCTCCCCCATTGCCCGGGCAGCAGTCGGGTCATGGAGGTTGGCTCCCCCACAGTTAGAAAGAGAGGAGGTTTCACTGTTTGGGCTGGTGAGAGGGTCGTTGTACCACAGTTCCGTGGGCCGGGTCTGAAGCTGAGCATGCTGTAAGCTGAGAATGGGAGAAAGTTATGGCTTATTGAGACTATATTACAACAAAATGAAATACCTAATACTAATTAGCCGACAAAATGACTCTTACTGCAACTTGTTTTAATACTCACAATATTTTTTTTAACAACAAAAGAACACTTTAAGGAAATCTTTACCTTCCATGGAAGAGAAGTTTTTCCGCTGCCATATTAAGAGTTGATGCAGTCTGAATATTCTTCAAAAGGTCCAAACTGAATCCTCCCATGGCCGGCTTCTTCTCCGCATGTGCCTCATGGTTCCCCAGCGGGGCACCTGTCCTCTTGAGGCCCCAGCTCGCTTTGCCTTCCTTGGCTATAGCCTGCATTTTATCCCCCACCCTGTAGCCCTGTTCGGGGGAGTCTCTCTGAGGCGACACCCAGCCAGCAGGGGAGACTGCGGCAGTCCCTGGCCGCAAAGCAGGCACTTTCCACAGATTGACTTTAGGCTGGAAGCCGGACAGAGGATTCACTTCTAGACTGTTTGTGGACGTCGTGAGCGCTTTGCTGGCATCACTCTGACTGGAGGCCGGCCCGAACGTATGCTCACACAGAAAGGGGTAGTAGAGGCGAGGGGGGATGAGAGCTCTGTCTGCGTGGGTGCTGGAGGCTGGGTGCATCAGCTGAGCGGCCGACGCAAGGAAGGGAAACTGGGCAAGCTGCGCGTGGGTCTGGGCGGTGACGCCCGCGGCAGCAGTGGGCATAGCTGAGTTCATGTAGGAGAAGAGGCTGGGGCTGATGGGGTAGCCCACCCCGAGCAATGACAGGTTGAGTCCAGTGGGATCCTGGTAATCCACCAGGTTTGGCGGAGGAGGATAACAGGGGATTGAACTGCTCACTCGGGGCTGAGCACCTTCAGCTTTGGCCTTAGAGTGGCTGGACGCCAACAGCCGCCACTGCTCCGACAGCAGACTAGGAGCTGTCAGATATGTCTTAGAGAGTTTGTAGCGTTTCAGCTGGGCCTCTACTTCTACCGAGCGTGCTCGTAGAAGCTGATCTTCCAGGGAGAGCATGTCGGCCATCAGAAGCTCTGACTCGGGCTGTTTCATTTTCCTGGTCGCGTCTCCTCTGTTGCGGTCGCTGGAGCTCTCTTTTGTTGGTCCCTCTCCTCGTCCTCCCTCTTCTTCATCTTTTGGCCCCTGGCTTTCCCCGTCGTCACCTTCCTCCTCAACGGCCCGTCGTTGCGTTTGTCCCTCCTCGGTCCGTGTCACCTGCTCGAGTCCATCTTTCCCGGTAGCTTGATGGCCATGTGCCTGCTGAAAGGGTCGTAGCTGTTCTGGGTGCAGGATGTTGCCCTTTTTATACGGCCAGTCTGACTCTATTAGCAGAGAAAGGGAGTTCTTGCACAGGCTGTACTTCATATGGTTGTACAGGTGGGACTTCTCCATGCAGGTAAAGGGGCACTGGAAGCATTTGTAGTTGTAGGGTTTGCCCCATGGCCGGGGAATATAGTGAGGCTTCTTAGGCTTCCGCTCCTTGTGTTTGCTGGCAGACGTCACTTTACAAGCGTCGTCCTTGGACATGATTGAGTCTTGATATTTATAAAGATTGTGTGGTTGTATTTAAATGATGATAATTCAAGATATATTTTTAGATTTGATATCTTTTGCGCGAGGGTTCATTTCATTGTTTTTTCCTCAGTTTGGTAAGGTAGATGGAAAAAGAGCTTTTATGGTACCTGTGAACACACAAGACAGTTCTGTATGAATACAGGTGATACTTTTTGAAAACAGCAAAACATCAACAGATTAGAAACAACAAATTGACAGATTTCCTATTTGATGTATATACAAAACAGGAGACAGCTTGCAAGAAATCTAAATATCCGAGATAAAGTCACGTGTGCACTGAACGGTGGTATACATCATTATGCACACGTGTGTGTTAGGAGAGCACATTTGTTGTCTGCCTAAGCTAAGGGTTGCCACTAGCCTAACTGCAGGGAGGCCCACACTGCTCTGTTCTCATTGTACCTGCCACTCCTCATTAGTTCCAGTGCAGCACCAGGCGCTAGCAGGGTCCAGGGCTGGGGGGCAAACGGGGCCGTCACGGGGGACTAAGCACCTGTGCAGGGGCACCTCACAACACTAACAGGCCTGCTTGAGCTCAGGGCCTGAGCCCTCGAAGGCCGGCTACAGGCGCGGTGTGGACAGGCTGAGGGTTGCAGGTATTTAACGAAGGAGGAGTTGGGGGTTTGAGGCCTGGTTCCTAATGAGAGCCTGGCGTCATGCCTATAGGGCGTCATTAGTGCCAGGAATGGGATCTGGGTCAGGACATGGTGCATAAGTTCAACTGCTCTCCTGAACTCCGTCTCTGTGATTTAGAGTTGTGTCACACTTTATTAATCAATAAGCAATAATAGCATGTATTATTAAAGGCTACATTTGAATTAAAATACTTGTTTTCTCTTCATCTAATTTTAAAATGCTTTAATTATTGTAATAAATTACTATTTTGTAACTTGATGTGTCTCATAACAGTTTAAAACCCCTCGCCATCAATAACACTTTAATTAATTTATCATTTTTAACATGATTGTATTTTGTCTCTTACATCAATAAATGTGTAGCAAACAGCTTGTACAGCTGAAACTGTATTGTCAAAATATTTCTCTCTTTCTCTCTCGTCTTTTATATTTCTATCCTTCATCATCCATGAGCATTAGCTTAATTAATATCTCTCTCTTCTGTAATCCCCTAAAAATTAAATACCCTGCAATAAAAGTGTTTCTTTCATCTGTTAAATTACAGAAGCTTAGTGATCTTTTTATACTTTAAGCCAGGCCGGTGGGTGAACCCTCCGGTGAAAGAAGATGTGAGGAGTGTGCTCCTCAACTTAAAACACTTTTAGGCTTTTATTTTGTCTTTTTTTCCCCCCCAGGTCATTCAAAGATGAAAGTCTGTGTTCAGTCCAAGTTGAAGTAAAGATAAACTTCACCAACCAATCTTTTTTCTGTCTTGCACAGACGGCTCATGACACAGTTTTTGATTTAAAGGCCAGTGAAGCAAACACAGGTGATGGATGGCCGGTTATACTGAGAGACAGCAGACAACCTCATCTATAAAAGCCACAGCACGAAGGGTGATGATGAAAGATGCAGCGAGTCTAACACAGCATGGCAGGCTGTTGCCAACTGCTCTTCCAATTGGACCCTAAGAATTAGCCCGTTTTGTGGCCGACCATTTGATTGGCTCACTTGTCCGCCCCGGGGCTCTGACCTGAGCTTTGAGCTCATAATGGAACCTAACAGCTGCTGCTACGATCCAATCAATAAAAATCATTTTTTACATTCGTTTTTTTTTTTTTCCCTCTTCTGGCCACTATCCACTTGCCTCTCCGCTGACTGTGCACTTTGGCCCCCCCGCCGCCCCATATCCAAACCCTGCGGTCTTGTTTTACGCTTTTAGGGCTGATGATCAAACAAGCCTAACCGCTTGAACATCTATTGTTCCAATTAAGGAGGTTCACCACAAAAGCTTTGACAAGTTACATGCAACAGCAACCACAGCACTGACAGACAGGCTGGCTGTACAGTAAGTGAATGCACACGACTGTGCAACTGAAATAGTTTTTAAGCATTTATAAATTCACACTTTACCTTGTCAGGAACAAGATTTGGCTTTCTGGAAAATAAGAAAGAGGTTTTAAATGTATTGTCATTTTTATCTCCGTTTCATTTTCAATATAATAACAAATGTCATTTTAACTAAATTTTCAAAAAAACATTGTTCTACAAACAAAATAAATGTATTGTATGCATGAAGAGACACATTATTTTCTGCCGTTAAAATTTGACAGACAAACATCAGATGATGCGGCAGCTGATAACTTTTTAGAGTTATGGAAATTGCATTATAATGACATTTAATAATGCTAAATTGCATGTGTACAATTAGTGGCAATGCAGTGTATCATTTTAACTTCAAAAGTCTGTATATGGAAATAATAAAACTGTATTTTATCAAATGGTGTGACCACATTCAGCATTAGAAATTAACTTAAATCAAATTGCATTGAAAATAAAACTTTAAATGTATCCTTTTACGTTTCAAATTCTAGAACATAAAATAAATACAACAAAAGCATTTTCTTAATGTGTGCAAAAACACAATGTACATACAAGTTCCTATATAAAATATCACTAACCTGCTTGCTTGCCACCATCTACTTGAAAGTAGAGAAGGAATGCATTCATCCGTACCTCGAGAGCGTCCCGGTGTGGCTGGCTGTCACTCCACTGCAGTGGCACCGAGAGGGCAGCGCGTCCCGCTCAAATAGGAGCGCAGGAGCGAGTGTGGATATATATATTGACTGGGAGCATTGCCCGCAGGCACTACAATACAGCCGCTCCCCCCCCCCCCACTCACTCCCGTCCCTGTCCTCCCTCTCCTCCCCCTCTGAATTGTCAAATGTGGTCTCTACCTTGCAGCCGGGATGCAATAAAAACAACTTAGACTATATTGGCAAAGGTTAGGTCGGTGATGGCTTCTCGTTAAAACGGAGTGTAGACATTTTTCTGGGTTAATTCCTCTATTATGAGGATTTTTAAGGGAGATCATTGTTTGTTTTTGTTGTTGTTAAAACAAATGCTTTGCTCTGAATACTGAAACAAGAGTTAAATTAGTTACACGCTGTGTTGGTTGATTATTAGCAGCATCAAGGTGAAGAACAGAGATCACCAACTGTTGTAGTCTAGCGTTCATTTTAAAGATTATACAGGAAACAGCAGAGATCAGAGGTAAGCTCTTAAATGTGAAGCAATATGTCAACACCTGACATCACATCATCATCATCTACTAAAACCAATTTCTTATTAATAATTTCTTGTTTTCAATCAACTTGCACAGGAAATTATTCCATAATGAAAATTACATCAGTATCAGAAAATGCTCATAACAGGATTTCCAGCAAAGATGTAAAAAAAAAAAAGACTCATAATTGTCACTGTTTGAATTCGTTCTCCAAATGTTGCAAGACAAAATGTTTTTTTTTTTTCTTTTTTAAATCAGAGAGCATCTCTGCAGCATCTGTGTTTGTGCTTATCTGTGTGTTTGAAAGGTAAAGGTGTGTGTGTGTGTGTGTGTGTGTGTGTGTGTGTGTGTGTGTGTGTGTGTGTGTGTGTGTGTGTGTGTGTGTGTGTGTATCTGCTCTTGTGCCCGCATGTCTCTTCTATGACTGTCTAACGCAGTAATTATGAGTGTGTTTTTTTTTTCTATTTCAATTCCCGTGCATCACCAACACCATGCAGGCAGCTGGGAGTTGAGGGCTGTCAGGCATTTGGAGCAGCGTCCCTCAGAAGGAAATGATTAGCGCAGTGGTACAGGGCACTGGCTGTGTTACTGACATCAGCTAGATCACATCTACAACCGATGACCGACATGTGTGTCTTCTTTTCTTGTCCTCTACCACTTTACCCGCCCTTATTTTGCATCCCTTTGTCTCCCATTACTCCTCGTCTCCTACCCCCTTCCTCTTTCTTTTCTCTTACGCGTTTACTAAATTGAACCCCAACCTCTCAATCTCTCCTTCTTTCTTGGGTCAACTCCAGGTTCTTCATTTCTCTCCTCTGGCTGGGTGGGAAGCGCGCATGCAAGCCCCTTTGAGAAATGTCAGCGTCCGTGTGCTGGGAAAGTCGGGGGCCCTTCACGAGCCATCAGACCCGCTGTCACACCGAGGCGGCCAAATGGAGACCGACAGGCCACTCCACAGAGCCTAACCATCTGTACCAAATGTGACAACAGGGGAAAGAGGATGTCTGGTAAATCAGGAGGAACGACAGGAGCGAACTATCACATGGAGGAGAAAGTAGAGAGAGAGAGAAGCAAGATCCTCCGCACGGGCACATGGGAGATGGTGTCAGTTATTTTATTTCTCCAACTACAGAGACACTCAGTGTAAGAGTGTTGAGTGAGGACTTACTCCTTTAGCTTCTTTTAAATTTTGTGGAAAGATTGTTGGTTTTCGAGGTGTTAAATGTTTTAGCCTGCATACATTTCAGTCATTTAGCAGACGCTTTTATCCAAATCGATTTAGGCACAGCTACGGGAGCAATTTTGGGGTTAAGTGCCTTGCTCAAGGACACATCAACATGCGACTAGCAGAGCCGGAGCCAGGGATCGAACCGCCGATCCCCTGATTGAAGGACGGCCCTGAAAGGATTTCTTCAAGCTCTTACAAATTAATTTTAAATTGTATAGTGAAGGTCTAAAAGTTTCCATGTAGAAAGAAGTCAAGCTGAATAAAATGTAAGAGAACCGCAGGAAAATTCTTTATGATTGAGGGGTTTGAAGGGCATCATCCCCATTAATCAAGTGAATGATTGTGAATAAAAGTAGAATTGTTTTGCTTATAATAAAGACACATGACCATCAAGGACATACTGGACTGTAAAGTACATCTCATTATAGACACGGATAGACACGAACGAATACCAGTCTATAAAAAGTTAAGATTAGACCTATACATATATATATATATATATATTACAACCAGACCTCAACACACAGTTAGTTAAGAGACATGCGTTCATTTCGACATGCTGTTGTTTACAGTTTTACGAATACTAATCTCACATTCAAACATTTTACTTTTTTTTGTCGAGCTTCACACTGATTTCCATAAGCAGGCCCCAATGTTAACAGAAAAGGTGAGTGTATTGATCAGGCCACTGTTTATACAATTATAAGCACATCGAGCCCGGCACCACAAGGGGACTTACGTGGTCTTAAGTTGGTCAGTTGAAGCTTCATGGATCTATAGGAAAATAGCAAAAACAACTAAATTATTGGCCGATACACGACGTGGCTGTTGCGCCAGGACCATGGACAGTGCCGTTTGTAGTTTGTAGGGGTGCTTATGTCACGGCGGCCGCTGTCCAGAGTACTGAAAGAAAGGGGGCGTGGTGGAGAACGATTGACAGACACCTTTTTGTTTGCCTGCTTGCTTTGCGTGGTTGTAAATAGAATGTTCGGCTCTATATTAGAAGGGAAACCACAGACAAGAGAGAGACTTAAATTTAGAACAATTTGCTCTCTCGCTTAGTCGGCCCTGTTTGTGTTTACAGTGTAGAGCACGGGATCACACACACACCACACGCTCCCGACTCTATGGGGCGGGGCACTGCAGCTCTGTCGGCGAGTCAGGCCCCCTGGGGCCCAGACATGAGCGATAAGTTAAACAAAATGTTGTGACTATTGATTAATGTCTGGCTTTTTGTTTTTACTTTTTATACCCCAAGTGCCAAAAACTATTTCCAAAAAGTCCAAATGCAAACTTCAGTGTTTTATCTTCAGCAGGAAAAGTAGGAATGTGAAGAAGCTGAGACTTGCAGTGTGAACACAGAAGTCTCCTGGCGAGTTAAGAGAGTTGAGGGTCCTTATGGAGCGGCATCTGGGGAGGCTGACAGGAGCACTCTATTACCACTCAGAGAAAGGAACCTGAGGGCTGCAACAACACCGCTAGCAGGGAGATCCAGCTGTGCAGATGCCTCCGAACACACACACACACACACACACACACACACACACACACACAAACAGACCCATGCAAATTAAGATACAATCGTGCACCCGCCATCTGAAAAAATGGACTGTATGAAGTGATAAAAAGATAGAGAGATAGGAAGATGGATGACTAAACAGCGACCCCGAACCCAGGGTGAGTCTTTCCACTGCCTGAGTTTTAGGCCTGAGGTGGAATAGCTAACAGCTCCTCTCTTAGTCTGTGCTGCTGGGCACATTAACTAAACTCATATCGCTCTCAGCCACTATCAATTATTCACCAACCCCCTCCCTTCTTCCCCCTCTTTTCAAAGGAGAACAACTCCAAAAGCCATTCCAAGCCCCGGTGACAAAACAACCTCACGCCCTTGACTTCCTCTGGTTTTCTTCAGCACCGTGTGTTTTATGCCTTAAAAGTATCATTATAATCAGAATATTACTCTTTAACTTGCTAAGAGCTGTCTTACATCATTTTTGCAATAATATAGTATGAATACACTGCAGCTGCTCGACGTATAATTGAGCTTGTTTTTCACGAGGCACTTCTGCAGTCCCGGAGCAAGTTGAGCTTCAGTGTTTTGCTCAAGGACACTTCAGCAGGACAGAACCTCACCAACAGAGGCGTACAGCCTCTCAAGCCGATTGGCCTCTGAAACTTGAATTATAAATGGACTTTTGAAAAAAGGATCAGATGGCTGTAGTGTGCAAAATGTACGGATTGCTGTGCA